>BQNB010037630.1:18372-44501 GCA_026074375.1 Tanacetum coccineum
CCCTTTAGGCGGATGTTCTTTCACGTGGTGTCATAAATCGGCATCTAAAATGAGTAAACTCGATCGATTCCTTGTCTCAGAAAGCCTTATTCATAAGCAACCTAAACGTAAGACTTTAGGAGACTTTCAGCAGTTGAAACCTGAAGGATAAAAAATATACATCTTATTGAATTTACAAGTAAGGTGAATTATGTGCTCCAAAGTGTATTGAGTTTTAAACGTGTAAGTAACAAGTGTGATATTCACTTCATGAAGGAAGGTGATCTTGTTGTCTAGTTGTGGATATATAGTTGTCTATTTATGGCAATATAAAAGGTTAAGAGGATTAGAGATCCAATACCTCGAGATTCTTTGTGAAGGAATTTGTAGATATATTTGAGAATGTCCATTATGAAATGTTTGTCAAGTAAACTAGAAACTTTAGTTTGACACTACTAAGTTTCTGACGAGAGACTTGGTGAGTGTATGGGATGAGATCGATAAGCATTGTAGTAGCTTATCGAAAATTCTCCTATAAGCCTCTGACGAGAGACTTATTGAGAGATGCTAGAGGCATGGGTCCAAAACCATATCTGAATCGGCTAGTGATGGAAACCCAACTTGAATGTAGTGCTCCTATCTCTCGAGTTTAATGGGTAATAACGAAGTCACTAGTTGATAGAAGGTGCTATCAACCATTAGACCCATGTATAGCCATGATAGCACGGCGTTGCCGATAAAGGTTGAGGTAAAACCTCTCAACAAAGCTTAAGAGGCGTCTTTGCAACGAAGACGTTATAGAAACTTTGCCTATATGACCTAGAGGTGGTGTCGCCTTGAATAAAGAGTTATGGTTTCTCTTTTAGAAGGTCATGAAATAGGATTTAAGTGCATGGCCATATTAGTGCTCAGTGAGAATGCATTGGTTATGGTGAGAAGTGTGTAGAAGTATGCCGGTGACGTCAAAAGGTTCTTGGTTTAATTCCTCAGGACACCATTGAATCGATTTTACTTTGTGTACTTTGAGTAAACGAGGTTTAATCGAAATGACACATTCGTAACACAACTCATTAGAGTAGAAGAACACATTCCAACATGATGGGGGATTGTTGAAACTTTTATGAGGTTGAAAGTTTTAATAAGTTTACAAGTGTTGAACTTATTGTAAATTCAACTCCGGAGTTTGAGAGGTATGGTGGGGGATCTAAGTAGGAGCTATAATTTACGAACAATATTGGTTCACAATATACAAGTTACTTAATATCCTAGGAAGAGTTTGTTTTATGTTTGTGTTTGTGTGTGGACTGATAAAGGCCCATGTGACTAAAGCCCACATGGTTGACTTGGTAAGCAATATTACTTAAAACCGTCTCCCATGTTGCTGATTTGTAAGATGTAATCATAATCTTAACTGGTCACTTTGATCACGATCTATTACCACTCATATCAGCTATAAAAGGGTTTTTATGGATGTTCTTAAAGAATATCAGAAACTCATAAAAGACATACACAAAAGAACCTGATGTCCCTCTTCCACCCAATATTGTTTGGATACTCTCTTATGGTTTTCTGTCTATCACCAATGGCATTACGTTGCTTCGGTCGCTGTCGATATGCAACGTTATGTCTACATCAAATCCTGGGTGTTTTACGATTGAAGGCTCTCAGCAAAATAGAGCACGTAAAGTCCTTAAAGGACAAGGGTTTCTCCCGTGCAACGACACTCTTTCACGGTTTAGTGTCGTTGTTGTTTCAGATTTAGTCCGCTGCTGTTTTTGGTGCTTGTTTGCTGCTCTTAGGACGTTTATTTGTTGGTGTTTCGAGTCCCCGATGTTTTCTCGATTGCTCGTTAGTGGCTGTTATATTGGTTTGATCTATGTGCTCCAATAATTTGTTTACTGTAGCCATATAAGTTGTGTTTGGATGGCGTCAGATGTGGTCCATCAAGAAGTGTTATCAGAAACATAGTTGTGACTTTCATGTTGATAATCTTACTAAAGTACGTGTCTTTGAACTTTTTGATTCATATCCTTATGTTGTGCTCAAATATTAGTTTGCATATTATAGTATATTAGTGAGATATATACACACTACTAACTTGTCGTTCAAAAAAATTGGTATTATTCTCATGAGTTATGATTTTGTAAAGAGTTTATAATCCTTTAATTAAAGCCACACATAACATCGATCTAGCATGACCCACAAAGAAATTTAACAAATCTTAAACTTTTGCACAAAAAGTTAGTAAGAATTTGCTAAAAATAGTTTTTTCAAAAGTAAAAGGTTTTTGTAATGATGAAAATACTTAAAGTCTTTTACTCATCAATATTTTTTTCATCAAATTTCATTTGTTAGTAAATCTGGGTGTTTATAAATTTTTTATTCATGAAAAACTAACGTAAACATATATCGTCAAACAAGTTTTTATAAAAAGAGAAAGACTAAGATGATATTTAAATTCGACTTAATTGACTTAATATGGAAAAAAAATAAGTTCATTAGTAGTAGCACCTTAAATTCAGACCTTATTGTTTTTATCGACACAAATAAACCATGTTTATCTAATAGATTAACTGGAATTGTGTGATGGACAAAAGGATTTAGTTTCATTTCAAATCTAACTCTCCTAAAGTACTAAAGTTTTCATACAAATAAATTACTAGTTATATACCTTTGTGCACGCACTGAAACTTCGGCACCAATTTTACATAATCTACCAACAGGGGCTTGCTTCAGTGGTATCATTCCTCCATCATAAACACTTAGTTGACCGGTCAAAAGAGAGCCTCTTTGGGAAAATGGCCTAGGTTCAATCCCAACTCCTGACTAATTATACCTAAGACAGGTGATCATTACCTGAGGCCGGGTCCTTGGGGAAAGGTCCAGTTAGCATCAAAAGATACATGAGATAAGGATGTTTCTACCGATTTACACTTTTTTCAGAATTTTACATAATCTATTTTGACACAAGTTATAATATATTTGAATATTAATTATGTGTGCATAAAGGTTGTATATTATCTAAGTGTTAGAAGACCCATACGAGGTATGATGGTCACATTCATACATCGTATACATGAAGATCCATATGGCGTATGGATTTAGTCCATACCATACCGATCTTGTGAACTAAGTACTCAAACCATTCCTTAGGAAGAGCTTTACTAAATTGATCAGCAAGCTGGTATTCTGTCCCGGCAAAGTAAAGTTCGATTGTACCTTTTTCAACATGATCCTTAATAAAATGATATCGGATGTTGATGTTTTTAGTACGTAAATGTTGCACTGGATTACAAGATATGGCAATTGCGCTCTTTGAATCGCAGTACATTGGAATCTTGGTGTAACGATATCCATAATCTAGCAGTTGTGTTCTCATCCAGATGACTTGAGCGCGACATACAAACAAGGATACGTACTCAGCTTCCGTAGTTGACATTGCTGTATAATCCTATTTTTTAGATGACTAACTGAGTAGCTTGTCTCCCACAAATTGTCTTTCTCCAGATGTACTTTTGCAATCATTATGACACCCTGCATGATCTGCATCTTAATATGCGATTAGTTCAAATTCAGAATCATTCTAGTACCATAAACCCATGTTATAGGTTTGTCTCATATATTGAAAGATCCATTTGACCTCTTTAAGGTGTTTTTTTGTAGGGCGTGCTTGATAACGCGCACATATAAATATTGCAAAGGAAATATCTGGTCGACTTGCAGTGAGATACATCAGTCCCCCGATCATACTATGGTATTTTGTCTGATCAATTGGGGTACCTTGTAAATCTGCGTCGATTCTGGCAGTAGCCATTAGTGTACTAATGGAATCACACCCATCCATACCATGTTTCTTAAGAATCTCCAAAGTATATTGTGATTGACTAATGAAGATTCCACGAGTGAATAGATGAATCTGAAGTCTAAGAAAGAACTTCATCTCACCCATCATTGACATTTCAAATTTATCTTTCATAAGTTTTGAAAATCCTTTTAAGAGAACCGGATTTGTTAAACAAAAAATTATGTCATCTACATATATTTGAACAAGTAAAATGTCATCCCCGTGTCTTCTTGTGAACAAAGTCGGATCAACAATACGTTTTATGAAATGGTGTTCAATCAAGAATGAGGAAAGCTTATCATACCATGCTCTTGGGGCTTGTTTGAGACCGTATAGAGCTTTTTTAAGATGATAATAATAATCTAGAAAGTTTGGATCTACAAATCCGTCAAGCTGACTAACAAAAACTTCTTCTTTCAGTGGTCCATTGAGGAATGCAGTCTTGACATCCATCTGGTAGATAGTAACGTTCTTATGAGCCGCATATGCCATGAACATTCGGACAACTTCGAGTCATGCAACTGGAGCAAACGATTCCTTAAAGTTAATTCCCTCTTCTCGACGATAACCCTTGGCGACTAAACAAGACTTATTCTGAATAACCGTGTTTTCAGCATTTGTCTTGTTTTTTCAAAGCCACTTTACCTCGATTATGTTCCTTCTAATGGGTCTTTCAACAAGTTCCCAAACATCCAATCTTTTAAGCTGGTTAAGCTCATCTTGCATTGATTCTATCCAGCTGTGATCAAGCATAGCTTCCTTGATGTTTTTGGGTTTAGTGGTACTCATTGTTAACGCATACATACACATCTCAACATCTGTATGAAGTCTACTTCTTGTCATTAAAGGCTTTTAAGGGTCACCAATCACTTGCTCAATTGGATGATTCTTCATCCATTTATCAGTTGAGCGATGTTGTTGGTAGAACTCGTACATATTTGACAGATCCTGGTATGTGGAAGATGAATTAGCTTCTACTAACATAGGAGTACAAAATGGATTAATGAAAGTGTTTCCATCAAGTTCTGTAACGTCTTCTTAAACCGATTCATCATCCTTATCATCTAACACTAGAGTTGTTGGTTCATTAGCAATTAGCTCGTTTGATGAGAATACTATTTGAGGAGCTTCATGTTCTTTACGATGATTGAAGATGATGAAGGGGTGTCTTTATTGTTAAGAGTGTTTGCAGCGGAATTGTTTGACACTTCGAGAGTTCTCGTCTCATAGTATTCTTTATACAGAGGACCAAAAAAATTATACAAGTCTTCTTTTGACGGTATTTCATTCAAGTCTTCTGATGAATCTTAAAAACTCGAGAAGTTGAGACCGGGTCCTGAATTGTTACATTCAAAAGCCATTGTTGTAAGCTCATCAAATTTCACATGAATGGTTTCCATAATTTTTCTTGTTCTGCGGTTGTAAATTCGAAACCCTCTTGATGATTCAGAATAATCAATAAAGATGCCAATGTCCGCCTTTAGTTTCATCTTCCCAAGATCATCATGATCATTTGTTGGATAATAGAAAGATCCAAACACATAAAAGTATTGAACATTAGGTTTTCTACCCTTAATCTGCTCATAAGGAGTTTTGTTGTACCCCGTGTGTACTAAAGAGAGATTTTGAGTAAAGCAGGCAGTAGAAACAGCTTCAACCCATAGGAATTATGGGGATTTTGAAAAGATAAGCTTTGAGCGGGCAGCCTCGACAAGTATTCAATTTCTTCTTTCGACAACACTGTCTTGCTAAGGCGTTCAAGCAATTAAAGTTTGATGCATAATGTGAAGCTTTTCATAATGAGATCTCAGTTTCTTATTTTTGAACTTTGTGCCATTATCAGATCGGACCTTCAGAATTTGAACCTGCATATTCTGTTAAATCTGATTTATGAACTTAATGATCATCTCTGAATCCTTTCCTTTGTGCGAAGAAAGTACACCCATGTGTAACGGGAGTAATCATCGATAATTACCAGAATGTATCTTTTTCCATTAATACTTTCTACCCTCATTGGCCCATACAAATCCATATGAATCAATTCTAGCTTAAAATGTGTACTCAGAACCAATTTAGGTTTGAGAATCGCTTTCTAGCTCTTTCTTTGCTCACATGCTGGACATAAATGATCTTTATCATACTTAAACTTCAGAAACCCATCAACTATATCTTGTTTAGTAAGATGATTAATGGTACCGAAATTCTTATGAGAAAGTTGACGGTGCCATAACCATGATTTTGTTAATGTAGCTTTGGACATTAAGCAAACTGGAGTTGAAGCTGCCATTTCAAAAATGTAGATGGTGTAGAGATTAGAATCACAAACCCTCCAAAATCCAAACGTAGCAAGTGTTTGAACGAAAAGCTACTTCAAGATCACCATCAAATTGTCCCACCGAGAAAAGATTGTGTCCAATGTAACATCTCATATCTTACGGTCAATATTAATCATGACTTAGTTCCTATTTTTGTTTTTGAATAAAAGTTTTGCTTTACTTGTTAGCCAATTTGGTGAAAATCGTCATTTTTAGCTATTTGCGTATCGTGCTTCGTGTATTTATCCATTAAGCGTTTTAAGAAATTAAAATTTTCATATTGTATCTCCGAAAGCTAAATTATTTGTATTTTAGTATTTCTTGACTTTTCTCGCGTTTTAGCCGAAACCGTGTCAACATTGTATTTTACATCTTTTAACACTTGTAATTAAATGTTTTTACACAAAATAATGTAGTACAAAATTAAAAAAAAACATAAGCCCAAGCCACCTAGTGGCCGGCTATAAAGCCCAAACAAACACCCCTTATTTTAATTGTCGATATAAACTAGATATCTAGTCCATATATAAAGTGTTTGATACCATTTAAAACACATAGAAAACACAGTTAATAAAAAAATCGCTCCCTCTCCTCTTGCTCTCTGTGAACGACGAACAACAACAACAACTAGCAAGATCATCATCAAAAATTCTTAAATCAATTCTAAACATTACTACATCAATACCACATTAATCCCTACCATTATTTTCAAGTAAATTCAACATGCAAGGCTTTTTCAAGATTTTTTGTTTTTGAAAATTTTATTGATTTTGGGTATAATCAAAGCATTAAAGGGTTGAATACTAGTGTTATTGCAAGGTTTTGAATAAGAAAAAGTTAGGGTTTAGATTCGGCAAATCAAATGGAAGTTTTGATTGTGGTTTTTGTTTGTGGTTTGATCTAGGTCGAACCCTAAAGGGGTGTTTAGTTTGTTGTTTTCTTTAATTGTTGCTACGTAAGCCCCAATCTCTTGTCTAATTGTTATTTTTAATTCATGGGTTTATTTAATTTGTTTAATTTTTGGAAAATATGATGCATGCATGTTATTGGGTGATTGTGAAAGTGATATGGCGATAGGTAATCGCTTAGGATGGTTATAAATTAGGTTAGATTAGATTTTGAAAGCGGATTGGGACTAGTAATTTAGGACAGCAGGTTGTTGGTGTGATGCCGGATAATTTTTGGCTTGAGGTCTGTGATTTTATGACTTTGTTGGGTAGAGCAACATACAAGGTCTATATGGTGCTTTGGATGGAGCCTTAAGTCCTCCGAATGACCAAGTTACGGCCAAATTAGTGAAACTAGTCCAAATGGGTGACTTGCAGATAGTTTGTGTGTTAATGGAATATTTTTGGCTTAGATCCTACTGTATCTTTACATAAATGGATAGATTATAATCTCAGGTCTACTGATGTGTCATTATGTGTTGTATATTTTTATGATTCAAGTTTTAAATTTATATTTTTGCGACTAAACCAAAAACAACACTTTAATGGGCAGTATACCCGATCGGTGGTAGTTTCGTGGTAAGTAGGGTGTCTAACCCTTGAAGCGATGTTAAATATATCAATTTATTAATATCTCGGTTATCTAATCTATGTTAATTCAATTCTATTCTAAACCTATGTCAGTCCTAATCCTAATTCTAACAGGTAAAAGTGGGTTTTTAGCCTGAGAGACTGGCAAGGTTTGGTTGGTGACTACAATCAATTCAAGGCACTTTAACCCATGCAAGCAAATTAAAAGAAGATAAAAGAGCAGTAGAGCCAAATATAAGAAAACTGTATTAACCATTATTAATCCGATTAGAACGTTGGTTTGTTTATTAAGCGCAATGATTTCTTCTCTCGAGGTGGCATATCATTCTTAAGACTTAGGCGTTACATCATCCTAAGACCTAGACACATTCATTCTGTCACAATTAAAGCATCCTTATTTGTTGATTATAATCTATCTTAGGGATTAAAGCAATGGTGATCTTGTTAAACCCTAGCTCATAGAGACTTTACCCACTTACTGCTTAACGGCAATTTATACACTAGTAGTCCACTTGTTCAACTATCCAATGGAATCAGAACATTATTTTTTGAATTATCTAGATTCACCTACTAGTCAACAAGTTCAATAAACCAAAGGCAGTTTCCGTTAACTAGTTATGCCAGAAGCGTATCCTTAGCACGATTTTAGAAGTACAATATTTGTGATCCTATGATTCTAGATGTATAAATCACTATATGGAGAGCTATCCCGGCATCTAGATTACTTGGTCTGTATCATTAGATCCAGTTGAATGATAGGTCGCATACAAAAGTACATAAACAAGTATAAATTGATAAACATAAACAACCATTCAACGATGAAACAAGAAATCGAGATAAACAATACCGAACATTCAAATCTTCATAATAATGGCTAATACCCAAAGGTATTAGCCTTCAGACGTCATAATAAATACAAAAGAAATTATTTAGCCAAGGTAAACTAACCGAGTTAACGAATGATACCAAAAACTGAACGATTACTAAAGTATTTGGACCTATGGAATTGATAGCGTTGCTCGACCTCTTCTGGTATTTTTCTCTTCTAAAATCGACTTTTATGGTTTAGGTATCGGGAATATGATTTAACACACTTAAAACTTGTTTTTTAGTTTTCTATTTATATTGTCTGGAAGTCAGTTCGATACGGTGTATCCATCATGGTGATCTAGAGTTCAAACCCTAGCTCATAGAGCATACTTTTACCCCACTTACTGCTAAAATGCGCAATTTAGTAAACACAAGTAAGTCCACTGTACAACTATCTATGGAGACCAAATAGTAATCAGAACATTATTTTTTTGAAAATTATCAAAGATTCACCTACTATCCACAAGTTATCAATAAACCAAAGGCAGTGTTCCTTAACTAGTTCTCCACGGAACAAAAGTCTATCCTAGCACGATTTTATAAGTACAATATTTGGTGGAATCCTATGAATTCTTATGCATGAACAAAAACACTATATGTAATCTACCAGACACCAACGCTGCATCAGGATTACTTGGTCTGTAATCCATTATATCCAGTTGAATGATAGGTCGCATACAAAAGTACATAAACAAGTATTATGTAATAGATAAACATAAACAAACCTTGCAAACGATGAAACAAGAATCGAGATAAACAATACCGTGAGACATTTCAATCTTCAAAATAAATTGCTAACTACCAACATGGTATAAGCCATCCGACTTCAAAAAACAACAAAATAAAAACAAAAGAAATTATTATAAGCCAAAGGTAATACAAACCGAGTAAGCGCATAGATAACCAAAAAACTGACGATTACTTACTAAAGTATTTGGCGACTATGGAATTGATAAAGCGTTGCTCTGAACCGTCTCTTTCTGGTATTTTTCTCTCAAAAATCGACTTTTTATGGTTTAGTGATATCCAGAGAATATGATGTTACAAACACACTAAAACTTGTTTTTTTTTAATTTCTAGTTTATAATATGTCTGAAGTCAGTTCGATACGGTGTATCCAATGAACACACACACACACACAAATTAGGTGTTTCTTGTGTGGGTGACCATGTTAATATACTTTCAGTAACTTCACTAAACTAATCTTCAGCATAACTTGCTTATTTGTTTGTGTGGATCTTATCTCTGGATACGGCGTAAAAAAGCTATGATTCCTTACGTGGTCTTTTAGTTGAGGTCAAGGGCACTGGATACCGCCGAATCTTCCTTGATGGATACGCCTTATCGTAAGCTATAAGAATCATTAATCTTAAAAATATACATCAGTTCTATAAGCTCCAAATACACCCTTTGCTAATATTCCACAAGTAGCTACCAAAATTTAACTGGCAAATACTCAGACAAATAACGAATAAGTCTAACAAATCTCTTGCAATAATAATTAGAGCGAGCGCAGCGCGCAGGTGGAGTGAGATAATGTACATGGGACTAATAGCGAAAGTTTATAAAATAGACGATATATGATGTCATCAGAGATAACTTCCCTTACTTGAATCCTACGCGCTAGGTCCTTCAAGTAAGCCTTTAGATGTTTATATAAAAATGTATCCCTAAGGATATTTTCCGTTAAATAATGTTATTTGAGAGCAATTAACAAGAACATAACCAAACACCTCACTGGCAATAGGTGAAGACTTGAAAGCACTCAAATCACTCAACTAACCTATGTTGAAACATTGTAGACAATTGCGCTGATTCTACACTCAATTGCATCGATCGATAAGCTTACACGATATATGTTTATTAATTGCCAGATTAGAGTGTAACGCAAATAGTGTTTTTTCCCGACTCTTTATTACAAATAATTAAATTTTTCCCCATATCACCCCCAACATTAACTAGATCTTTTCCTTCTTTTTTCTATTCTTCAACTCGTATCTCTCCACTATGCGCCATCTTCTATTTCATTTACAAAAACAAGATAACTTCTTTAAAAGCTTACAACTCCCCACACACACCCCCAACCCAAAACCACCAACACAGCCCCCCACCCACCAACCCACTACCACTACCTCACTCGATGATGAAGAGATTCAATCCCAAGCATGTCAATGATACACATCTTCACCACTAAAGCTAAGGAGCAACAAGTTAATAAAGTTAACTATAGTTTGTATGGAATAAGGCTTAGGGTTGAAAATACTCTAACAATCTTAATCGATGTAAACCAAATATTCCAGGAGGGCGACAAAGACCACACATACACACCCGTAACGACGGGATAGACACATGTGACTGCTCACTCCCACCTCGAATAAGCTAAAGAGTAGGAATAGTAGAGTAATATAGGGTATGGATCTTCTAACTTTCACCAATAGTAATAAACCAACAAGGCACTGAGACATGCATAACATTGACCGTTAAACGACAAATAAACATGCACCACGATCACATTATGATGGAGAAACAACATAACAAACGCAAAGAATGTTATAGAGAAAATACTCATTCGGTAAAACCCTTGTTTAATGAATATAGGAAAAGGAATTAAATTGTAGTAAAATAAAAATTACAGAAACAAATAGATTAAGTCAAAAATTAAGTTGCTAGATCACTTTGTATTCCCGACCTTTACCATGAAAAGGACACAACAATTTACAAACGTTCTTGATCAAATATCAAAAACAACAACCTAAGGGTTGCGTTCCTGTAACGGTCAACTTTCCCAATCATACCCCAACTTTACTACTTATATACCAGGCAAGCGGCTGATATCTTCCACTTTATACAATACTATACATCAAACGATGTTTAAATCAAACGAATAAACTAATCGTGTTCGTGAAATACCTTCGGTAGTTGCGAACGATAATCTTCAAATTCAAAACAATAAAACTCAAAAGGAAAGTTAGGTGTGGTTGGTTTTTTGTTTCGCAGTTCTTTCCTTCTCTTTTTTGTTGTGATTTTTTCTAATTTTTTTGATTTTTTATAAACACTAAACAATACGAAACCGGTGTATTTTTTCACATCATACTTCACTATCATAGATAATTCTTGATAAATCCCTAGATCGATAATTCGTTCGTTCTACGTACTTACCATTAATTACGATGGGGAAGTAAAAAAACATGAGGTTTGACTATATATACATTCCCATTTGCAATGTGGTGTAGTGTTGCCCCGCCCCCGCCAAAAAAAAAAATAAAATTTTTTTTTTCTTCCAACCATAGCCAAAATAGACACAAGAGACACAAGACTCGCGAAATACAAACTTTACACTTTAAGCAACTAGCAACTGTAAAATAAACTTAATCTAACAGGGTAGGCTAAGGTGTAACGAAATAAATAATTGGTGTAGTTCCTAAAGGATTGGTTATAAGGGTTGTTCTAGGGGTATCTTACTCTTAAAGTGAGAGTAAACAAAGAGTTTATACGGGGGTTAACTAACCAGTGTAGTTAGTTAATAAGCAACGTGTAAAGGCGATTTGGGTGTAATCCTAAAATTTACCAATTTAAACAAGTTACTCCATCTAAATCCATAGTACTTATCACTGCGGTCTCGAATAAATATACTAAGCCAAGTTTTAAAGTCTACAACATCACCGGCACACTCACTTTTTTATGGAATTTGGGTAAACATTTGGAAATGATAGGTTAAATCCTCACAATATCTAACAAGGGTTATTGTGTGCGGGTTATATATCAAGTAATTTCACAAAGTATGCTTGAAATTTTTTTAAATTTGAGCATAATTTAAGCATTTTAGTGTGAAAATTAGGACAAGTATACATTCTAATTCCATCCCCCCCACTTAAATTATACAACGTCCTCGTTGTATAGTTAAAATTTTAAAAATACCGGAATTAAAAAGAATTAGAATGAAAAATTCCCCTGATATTTGCTCGGTAGATTCTCCATGTAGGTTTGTTGAGCAAGATTGTGTGTTGAACAGCCGTCTTGAAGTTTCAAGACTCCAACACTTTAAGATCTCCAGATTGGTAAATTCTCTACTAATATTCGTTGATATTTCTTTTACGAGGTCCTATGTAAAATAGGAAAAACATGCATTCATATCTTGGTATCTACGGTTAATTTAAACTAAACTAAACAAACTAAATACGGGTCAGTCTGGTGAATACGCCGTATCATGTAAATGAATATGTCGTATTGCCAGAACTTGACAATAACATTTTTAAAGTGCATAAAACGTAAAGACTGATAATGTCCAGACAATCAATACGCCGTATGGTATGGAGCGGATACGCCGTATTGATGTCTGCGAAGATAGACTTGATAAAATTAAATAACAATCCAGGTTGTCTCTCGGGAAGCACTTTTGTTTACAGCAAAGTCTTTAAGTTAGACTTTTCTTCAGCTTCTCTTCACCATTTAATGTTACGTACGCTAATGTGCCCGCGTGTAAGCCATTCTTCCGTCTTCTCATCTCGGATATAACCGGGTCTTAGATTCAAAACTCCTTTGTAGAACCCCTTAAGCTTTTGATATGCATGTGAGATTCCATTCATCTCATCTTCTTCACTTACCTTCAATAATGGTGGGATTTTGTTGCATTGCTCATTAGTGTGGCATTTAAACCTCGGATGTGATCGCACCATTTGGTAAGTTACTTCATCATTACCATTGTAAATGGTGATCATTCCATCGAACCGTCTTGCTTTAGTTCCAACTTCTCTTAAAAACGGTTCGCCAAAATTAACATCGCCCATTCCTTCATCACGATAATCATCCATATCTTCTAAAACTACAAAGTCAGTCATTACAGAAAAAGTTCCAACAAAGATAGGTACGTTCATTAAGGCTCCTACTACATTGTTTCCCTTATACTCCAATTTCTCTTTTATTGTAGAATTATGAAACTCTTTTGACATCACATTCACGTATAAGATAGGGAAAAAATTAGCGTGTAAAAATTGAAAACCTATCATGCATGAAAACTTCAAATTGTAGGCATAATCAATACAGATCTTCTTATCGTAGTCATAATCATTAGGATATCCAAAGATTTCACTAACCATTCTAGCATCATTCCTAGCTCTAAATTCCTTAATTACCTTACATTCCTTAATGGTGGGCATTAAATCATTACCTTGATTTCTCCTAAGCTCAAATGGTTCATTTAGGTCATTTAGTTCGATGTAATCTCCATTCAAAGGGTCTAATGATCTATTAAACACGAAAGTCACTCCCATTAGCCTAGCTTCTAAATCAAGTTCTATTATTTCTCTCAAACTTAACATATAGACCCTCTTAATTAAACTACTAGCAGGTTTAACACTTTGAAAATAATCCTTTCTTCCCCAACTCTTAAAGTAATCTTTCTCTTGTATACATCAATTTTAGCACGGGCGGTAGACAAAAACGGTCTTCTAAGGATCAAGGGCACTTTGATATCCTCAGGCATATCTAGAATTATAAAGTCTATTGGGAAAACAAATTTACCAATACCTACTAGCACGTTTTCAGCTATTCCTTTTGGATATTTCACTGTCTTGTCTGCTAATTCAACTGTTAACTAAGTGTGAGCTAATTCGCCTAATCCTAAGTTAAGGTAGGTCGAGAGAGGCATAACACTCACTCTAGCTCCTAAGTCAACAAGGGAATTATCAAAGCAAATATTATTAATAAAGCAAGGTAAAGTGAAACTCCCTGGGTCTTTCTCCTTTTTGGGTATGGAATTATTGATATGTAAAGCTTCAGAGTAAGCTTCCGAGAATTGTGGTCCATATGATCCCTTCTTTTCTTAGCAGTAGTAACCATTCAAACGACGTGGAAATGGAATCGTCGTTTGTCTTGTCTCGTTCATCAGTGTACGGTTCTTTCTAGTGGATACGACGTATTGGATCTATTGGGAGGATCCAATACGGAGTATCGGGTATGAATCAACTTCAATAGTAGTCAAGATCGACTTGACTTGATCTCTCGGGTTTGTTTCAGTCAAGCTAGGTAGACTCTCAAATCCTCTTTCCTGTAGTACTTTGCTCATTTGCCTGATTTAAATTTCCAATGTTTTAATTGATGCTCCTTGGTTCCTTATGGCAGCATCCGTTGAAGCTCGGATCTCTTTGATCAAGTTAGAGTTTTCCTTGTGTCTTTTTGCTGATTCTCCCATAAATTTGCTCAAGGTATCTTCCATTGATTGCCTTTGTTCTTGGTATGAAGGATTTGCATTATTCATTTGGTAGAATCTTGGAGATGTTGCTCTATATCCCCCACCTTGAAAAGATCCACCAAATTGCGTGTAGTAAGCTTCTTCTAGGGTTTTTCTTTCTTCTTTTAGTGGGCAATCTTTAGTGCAATTGGGTCCTTTGCATTGTTCACATCCTACCTGAGCAGCATAAACTTTTTCGTTCACCTTCTTGATCTCCCTTCCTAGATTGTTTAGTTGCGCTTGTATTACTGCTAAACCATCAGAAGTTTTAGTACTTCTGGTTCTAGATGTTCCATTGTGCCATTTTTGAGAGTATGCAGCCATTTCTTGGATGGATATTTTTGTGTTAGCAGCAGTCTTAGATGGTATGGCACCTTTTGAATCTAGAATCTGTCGAGTAGGAATATCCAACCCATTGTTGAACAAAATTACCTCCTGCATCTCGGTCAAGTAGTGTTGAGGACACTTCATCAAGAGTTCTTTGAAGCGCTCTTATGCTTGATAAAGGGTTTCATCTGGTTCTTGCTGAAAGTTGTTAATTTCCTCAATTTTCTTCATAGTTCGACCAGGTGGGCAATATTTGTTCAAAAACTTAGTTTTAAGATCTTCCCAAGTTTTGATCGAACCAGTTGGTTTGTTTCTCAGCCAATGACTTGCGGCTCCAATTAAGGATATAGGGAAGACTCGGAGCATTAGTTGATCTACAGTAATGTTTGGAACATGGAATAAGTCAACGATTTTGAGAACTTTCTCAATGTGTTCATTCGCATATTCATGATCTGAACCGCTGAATGTGTTTTCTCGAAGCTCCTTAAGAAATTGGCCTTTTAGTTCAAATTGATCTTTGTTATCAATTTTAGGCCTTGCAACTCCTGATCCATAGTCAGTTTGGGTCTTGCCCATGTATTTCTCTATGGTTTCCGCCATTGTTTCTGCTTCTTCTTCCTCCGAGTATTCTTGGTCAGATTATAAATTGAAATCAGGCGATCTTAATTCGTCAAGACTTGGTGTCTTGAAGTGTCTCCTTGATGATCGAAATTCTCGTTCAGGTTCTTCGTAAGTTGTGAATAGTTCACTCGTTAAACTCCTTGCCATGCACTACCTGAAACAAGGGATAAATAATCAGTATGATAGGCTCGGAAGAGAGAAAACACAGATATACGTAATCGAATGTGGAAAGCTATTGTTACTGTATTAGATGATCGATACGCCGTATTCAATAGAAGTGAATACGCCGTATTAATCTTTTGAACGAATACGTTGTATTAGACAGAAAGTTGGATACGCCGTATCCGATGGAAGTGGATACACCATATCAGGTTATCGACCAGAACAGTGTATTGAGAAAAACAATTAAATACGCAAATAATTAAACACACATATATACAAGCAAACAATTAAAGACAAATATACAAAATTTATAGAATATACAAGAATATACACTAATCTAATTTACACTACTCCTAAGGGGTTAGATCTAATCTAATGTTAAAAACTAAAATATCAAATAAAAATCAAGATTAATTCTTACTCCCCGGCAGCGGCGCCAAAAACTTAATGTGTTGTTGTGTGGTGTATATTTTATGATTCAAGTTTTAAATTTATATTTTGCTGACTAAACCAAAAACAACACTTTAACGGGCAGTGTACCCGATCGGTGGTAGTTTCATGGTAAGTAGGGTGTCGAACACTTGCAGCGATGTTAAATCTATCAGTTTATTAATATCTTGGTTATCTAATCTATGTTAATTCTATTCCATTATAAACCTATGTCAGTCCTAATCCTAATTCTAACGGGTAAAAGGGGATTTTTAGCCTAAGAGACTGGCACGGTTTGGTGGGAGACTACAATCAATTCAAGGCACTTTAACCCACGCAAGTAAATTAACATAAGATAAAAGAGCGGTAGAGCCAAATATAAGAAAACTGTATTAATCATTATTAATCCGATTAGAACATTGGTTTGTTTATTAAGTGCAATGATTTCTTCTCTCGAGGTGGCATATCATTCTTAAGACTTAGGCGTTACATCATCCTAAGACCTAGACACATTAATTTTGTCATAATTAAAGCATCCGCATAAAGCATCCTTATTTGTTGAATTATCTAGATTCACCTACTAGTCAACATGTTCAATAAACCAAAGACAGTTTCCGTTAACTAGTTAAGACATAAGCGTATCCTTAGCACGATTTTAAAAGGACAATATTTATGATCCTATGATTCTAGATGTATAAATTACTATATGGAGAGCTATCCCGGCATCTAGATTACTTAGTCTGTATCACTAGATCCAGTTGAATGATAGGTCGCATACAAAAGCAATTATTTAGCCAAGGTAAACTAATCGAGTTAACGAATGATACCAAAAACTGAACGATTACTAAAGTATATGGAATTACACGTTGTCTCCTATGGAATTGATAGCGTTGCTCGACCTTTTCTGCTTTTTTTCTCTTCTGAAAATTGACTTTTATGGTTTAGGTATTGAGAATATGATTTAACACACTTAAAACTCATTTTTGAGTTTTCTCTTTATAATGTCTGGAAGTCAGTTCGATACGGCGTATCCAATGGATTGGATACAGTGTATTGGGGGTTTCTTGGAGTAGGGACCACGTTTGATATCTTCCAGAATCTTCACATACTATATCTTCAATACGGCGTATTGGTCTTTTTTGGATACGGCGTATTGAGCTTCTTTCCATTGTGGTCTGTGGTGAGTGTGGATACGCCGTATCTTCCTTGATGGATACGGCATATTGGTAGTTAGAATCCTTAATCTTTAAAATATCTTCGTTTAAGCTCCAGAATGCGCGCCTTTTGCTAATATTCACCAAGTACTCCATAATTACTGCAATTCTCAAATATAAATGATTAAGTAACAATTCTTTGCAATAATTATACAAAATGGGTTAATTATATGGGATAAATGATGCTATAAAATAGACGTTATTTGATGTCATCATCCACATAGTGAATTGGATGGAGTCGTATCTCCTCCGGATGAGTTAGATACACCCAAATTAGTGAAACTAATCAAAATGGGTCATTGAATCTAGATATGCAGATAATTTGTGATATAATGGAATAATTTTGGCTTAAGGCCTACTGGTTATTTACATAAATGAATAAGTTAATATCTCAAGTCCTAGTGGTGAGTTGGATGGAACACCAACTCTTCCGGATGGTCGGAGATACGACCAAAACCGTGGAAACAAACTTAGTGTGTACCCAGAATTTGTAATACAAATAGTTAGGCTTGTAACGAATTTTATTTGACTTGGAGGCTACTGGGTTTTTACATGGGTGAAGGATACAACATATGAGGACCAAGTGGTTCTTCGGATAGAGCCGTAACCATTCTGGATGAACGAGTTACGATCAAAATGGGAACTACTAGAAATTGTGAACAGATATTTCAATGAATTATCTTAAAATTTTGAACCTAAGTACTGTTTTTATAAAACTAAAAGTTGTAGATAATTGATACTTTTAAACTTGAGGTTTTGAATAGGGTTCTAACTAGTTACGGATTGTGAGATATGATCAAAATGGTGAAGCGGGAAATTGTTTCCAAAACTTAGATTGTGTACTTAGGGGTAAATTAGTCATTTCACTTAGGTTCTGGATACATTGGAGTGTTTGGTTGATAACATCAGTAAACTAGGGTCATTAAGTTTGATTGAGGCAAAAACCGTTCGTTTATACCTATTACGGATTCTGAGATATAGGTCCATTAAGTCAAGGTAAGGGCAGAATTTTATAAAGTCATATTGTTTTAAAACGGATTAATTAACGTAAACGAGTTTGTAAATGTTTTGATTAAGGCATAAGAATGGAATACATATGGAATTTATTAGTTCAGGTCCTAAAGGGATGGGTGGATAAATCCCACTTGGTTAAAAGTAATTAGAACGCCATATCATGATCACGATTTCTTCATTGCATCTTTTGGTTGTTTTCGTCGTGTGCGTTTTGTTTCTTTATACTAAGTCACCATTCTTTCTAGGTGATACTTAGGCGACCATGGTTTCACGCCATCCTTGATCTAACTTCAGTACTTACTCCTTAATTGCTTCTCGGTGAGTTCATAGCCCCACCTTTTCTCTTTTAATGGTTTTCATAAACTGTTTTTGGGGTGAGAATACATGCTTATTTTACCAAATTGATTTCTACTACTTAAGCGTTACATAACTAGTTTTACTAAAGCTCTTACTTGCTTACTACATGACTTTTAGTACATGTTTGATTACTTATGAACTTACTAAAGCTTGATTTGTTTACTACATGATTTGAGATCATTGAATTCCTATATATGAAAACCATGAGTTTTGAAACATTATTTATATACTATTGGACTCATGTGTTTTAAATTCTATGCTATCCAGATTATTTCCTGAATATTATTGCTAAGTTACCACAATGCTAACTATGTCCCTTTTTATCAATGATACCGGTAATATAGGTAGTAAGCATAAATGGTTATGGGTAGATCTATCGGATTGACAATCCTCGCCTGAATTTTTGGTCACAAGTTGGCCATGATGCATTTAACATGTTGAGGACATTTAGGGTGTTTTGGCATACATCCTATATACTGTAAGAGCACTTACAGTTAAGGTTTCAGGGTCATGAGCTTAGTGCAATAATACATGTTTTAGACTACTGGATTTGTTTCGTAGTCTGATATTACTTAAATCTTGTGGTCCACTACTGAACATTATTTGATTTATTGAATCACTACTTGGATTTTAGAAATAATACTTTGAAATATTGTAACGCTACTTTTCTTACTGAAATATTACTTGAATTATTTCAATACTGCTTTTACTTAAACATATGAATTCACCAACATTATTGTTGACGTTTTGCATGTATTTTCTCAGGTTATTATTTTGCTAGCTGAGCATTGGGAGCATTCGAGCCGCGCGGATATATTTTTGAAGGCTTTATAATTTGAGTACCATGCGACAAACGTTTTAAAAATGTTTTCTATTGCATTGCAAAGGGAACTGTTGTAACTCTGATATTTTCTAAAAAAGTATTGAATGTTGACTTTTTTAATCGTCTCATTAAAGTCGATTTTATGTAATTGTACCTTTATGCTATGAAGTAGCAACCCAAGTGGTATTTTGTTGCGTTGTAATTTTAAGGGTGTTACACATTGGTATCAGAGCACTGGTTATAAAGAACTAGGTCATTTTCAAAACCTAAACTATAACCGTTTTAAACAAAATTTAGAGTCTCTCACTGTTAATCTGGTATCCATGCGCCCTTGCCTCCTGAAAGCTTATACTTACTTTGGATTATTATGTTTATATAAAGGATTGATTATATAAATACTGAACTCTTTTAAGGCATTGCGAGTGAAGCAATGGTCTTCGCAACGTTTTCATGACTTTTATGATACTATTTTACATAAAAATTTGAACTCACCGCCAAGTGCCGATTCCGCTGGTTAATTTATCATTCGACTCCGAGTTTGAACACTCTTCTTATGATTTTGAATCTCATATGTTGCTTCGTAATCCCTCGTTTTAAAGTCTTCCAGTTGATGGGAGTGCGACCTTAACTTGTCACCTCGGATCGTACCGTCTTTTGGCGCTTACCTTTGGAACGCGATTGACTAACGTCTCATTATTCTTCTCGTTACTTCTTATGATTTTGAAGAATCATGCCTCCAAGAAGACTCTTTCTCCTCAACATAACATTGTTTTGTTCATTAGATTATTTTAACGTGTATCCGACAGACATGCGTCTCTTTTAACAAGTAATTCGTCCGTACAAATCACTCATTGTATTTACTCTTCGAATCGCTATCATTATTGCGTTTATACAAATGGCTATTTAAAATTCTTTCGACTTGCAATTTGTTATATGGATATTTTAGATTGTATATCGACCGTCGCAAACCATATAGAGATAAGTCAAATAGAAGAACCTCGGGACGGGCTCCCTTAAGTTGGGAGATTTTAACATCTCGTATCTTTACGATTAATATTAATCAAGTTCTCATTCATATTTTTGTTTTTGAATAAAAGTTGTGTTTTACTTGTTAGTTGGTTTGGTGAAAATCGTCATTTTTAGTATTTGCGTATCATGCTTCGGCTATTTATGCGTTAAGCGTTTTAGGAAATTAAAATTTTCATATTTTATCTCCGGAAGCTAAATTATTTGTATTTTAGTATTTCTCGACTTTTCCCGCATTTTAGCCGAAACCGTGTCAACATTGTATTTTACATCTTTTAACACTTTAATTAAATGTTTTTACACAAAATAATGTAGTACAAAATTTAAAAATAAAATAAAATATAAAACATAAGCCCAAGCCACCTAGTGGCCGGCTATAGAGCCCAAACAAACATCCCTTATTTCAATTGTCGATATAAACTAGATATCTAGTACATATATAATGTGTTTGATACCATTTAAAACACATAGAAAACACAGTTAATAAAAAATATGGTCCCTCTCCTCTTGCTCTATGTAAACGACGAACAACAACAACAACTAGGAAGATCATCATCAAAAACTCTTAAATCAATTCTAAACATTCCTACATCAATAGCACATTAATCCCTACCATTATTTTCAAGTAAAATCAACATGCAAGGCTTTTTCAAGATTTTTTGTTTTTGAAGATTTTATTGATTTTGGGTATAATCAAAGCATCAAAGGGTTGAATACTAGTGTTATTGCAAGGTTTTGAATAAGAAAAAGTTAGGGTTTGGTTTCGGAAAATCAAAGGAAATTTTTGATTGTGGCTTTTGTTTTGTGGTTCGATCTAGGCGAACCCTAAGGGGGTGTTTGGTTCGTTGTTTTCTTCAATTATTGCTACATAAGCCCAATCTCTTGTTTAATTGTTATTTTTAATTCATGGGTTTATTTAATTTGTTTAATTTCTAGAAAATATTATGCATGCATGTAATTTGGTGATTGTAAAAGTGACATGGCGATAGGTAATAGCTTAGGATGGTTATAAATTAGGTTAGATTAGATTTTGAAAGCGGATTGGGACTAGTAATTTAGGACAACAGATTTTTGGTGTGATGCCGGATAATTTTTGGCTTGAGGTCTGTGATTTTATGACTTTTTTGGGTAGAACAACATACAAGATGTATGTGGTGCTTTGGATGCAGCCGTAAGTCCTCCGGATGACCAAGTTACGGCCAAATTAGTGAAACTAGTCAAAACAGGTGACTTACAGATAGTTTATGTGTTAATAGAATATTTTTGGCTTAGAGCCTACTGTATCTTTTAATAAATGGGTAGATTATAGTCTCCGGTCCACATGGTGAATTGGATGGAGTCGTATCTCCTCCGGATGAGTTAGATACACCCAAATTAGTGAAACTAGTCAAAATGGGTCATTGAATCTAGATATTGCAGATAATTTTGTGATATATAGAAGAATTTTAGCTTAAGTCCTATCTGGTTATTACATAAATGAATAGGTTTAACATCTCAGGTCCTAGTGCGTGAGTGGGGATGACACCAACTCTTTGGATGGTCGAGATTCGACCAAAAACCGTGGAAAACAACTTAATTAGTGGTGTACCTAGAATTTGTAATAAAGATAGTAGGATTGTAACGAATTTTATTGACTTGGACGGTTCTAAGTTTTCAATGGGTAAAGGGTTAAGCATATGAGGAACAGAGGTTTTTCAGATAGATCCGTAATATTCCGGATGATATGAATTTTCGAGTAAAATGGCAAAAAAACTACTTGAAATGTGCCAAATTTTCAAACAAATATATATTAAATATTTGATACTACGGTACTGTTTTTTCTAAAAACTGGAATGTTGTAGATAATTGATATACTTAAACTTGAGCTTTTTAATGGGGTTCTAACTAGTTACGGATTGTGAGATATGATCAAAATGGTGAAGCGGGAAATTGTTTCCAAAACTCAGATTGTGTACTTAGGGGTAAATTGGTCATTTCACTTAGGTTCTGGATACATTGGAGTGTTTGGTTGATAACATCAGTAAACTAGGGTCATTAAGTTTGATTGAGGCAAAAACCGTTCGTTTATATCTATTACGGATTCTGAGATATAGGTCCATTAAGTCAAGGTAAGGGCAGAATTTTATAAAGTCATATTGTTTTAAAACGGATTAATTAACGTAAACGAGTTTGTAAATGTGTTGGTTAAGGCATAAGAATGGAATATATATGGAATTTATTAGTTCAGGTCCTAAAGGGATGGGTGGATAAATCCCACTTGGTTAAGAGTAATTAGAACACCATATTATGATCACGATTTCTTCATTGCATCTTTTGGTTGTTTTCGTCGTGTGCGTTTTGTTTCTTTATACTAAGTCACCATTCTTCCTAGGTGATACTTAGGCGACCATGGTTTCACGCCATCCTTGATCTAACTTCAGTACTTACTCCTTCATTGCTTCTCGGTGAGTTCATAGCCCCACCTTTTCTCTTTTAATGGTTTTCATAAACTGTTTTCGGGGTGAGAATACATGCTCGTTTTACCAAGCAAACTTATTGATTTCTACTACTTAAGCGTTACATCACTATTTTTACTAAAGCTCTTACTTCCTTACTATATGACTTTTAATACATGGTTGATTACTTATGAACTTACTAAAGCTTGATTTGTTTACTACATGATTTGAGATCATTGAATTCCTATATATTAAAACCGTGAGTTTTGAACACATTATTTGTATTACTATTGGACACAAGTGTTTTAAATTGTATGCTATCCATATTATTGCCTGAATATTATTGCCTAAGTTACCACAATGCCAACTAAGTCCCTTTTTTTATCATAATCCATTAATTACTAGTGTAGTAAGCACAAATGTTGTGGGTAGATCTATCAGGACTAATATTCCCCACCTGGAATTTCTGGTCACAAGTTGGCCATGGTGCATTTAACATGTTGAGGACATTTAGGGTGTTTTGGCATACATCCTATATACTATAAGGGCATTGACAGTTAAGGTTTCAGGGTCATGAGCTTAGTGCAATAATACATGTTTTGGACTACTGAATTTGTTTCGTAGTCTGCTATTACTTAAATCTTGTGGTCCACTACTGAACATTACTTGATTTATTGAATCACTACTTAGATTTCGAAAATAATACTTTGAAATTTGTAACGCTACTTTTCTTACTGAAATATTACTTGAATTATTTCTATACTGCTTTTACTTAAACCTATGAATTCACCAACATTATTGTTGACGTTTTGCATGTATATTCTTAGGTTATTATTTTGCTAGCTGAGCATCGGGAGCATTTGAGCCACGCGAATATATTTTTGAAGGCTTTATAATTTGAGTACCATTCGACAAACGATTTAAAAATGTTTTCTATTGCATTGCAAATGGAACTGTTGTAACTCTGATATTTTATAAAAATTATCAAATGGTTGACTTTTCAAAACGTCTCACTTAGAGTCGTTTTCTGTAACTTGTACTTTATGCTATGAAGTAGCACCCCAAGTGGTATTCCGATGCGTTGTGATTTTGGGGGTGTTACATCCAAGACCCTCAACATGGTATACGTGACATATATTGTGAAGTTTCCCTGAACATAGTCTCCATAACCAGTGATTGTTGTGAAGTGATCATTACCGAAGCGGATTGTTTCCATGAATTTCTATATGAAATTTCTTAGCAATATAAGATTTCCAGTCATGTGCTTCAAATACCCGCTATCAACAATCCAAAGAATAAGCTAGATTACCTGCTTCACATGAAAAAATACTAATGGAAGAGTGGACGGTTTGGCTACCCATTTCTGTGTGGTAACCGGTGTGCTAGAGTGAGTTTTGATACTAGCTCTACTCTTATTTAACACTTGGTGATGTTTGTGCCGTTAGGCTCTTAGGTGACCAATTGAAACTTGGTTGATTTTCAAACCATTTCTGCCACTTCCTACGCGTTTCAATTTTGGTTTCATGTAATTGCTAAGTGTCCTACTTTGTCTAGAATCTAGAGTTAGTGATGATGCACGATAGACCTTATTTGTTGCTTTGATTTAGGGGGAGGGGGTAGCAATACTAAACCTACATTTCGTAACTATGGGAGTAGCTCCTAATTTACTAGATTTCACTGTTATATGGGAGGTAAACAAGGTTGTTTATACTCTAGAATTCTCAGACAAAGCATAACGAGCAACACATTTATCATGAGAAATCATAAAAACATTTTTGCCACATAAAACACATACAAGATTCAAACTAATTTTCACAGCGTTTACAATTTTTGCATTTAATACATTTGCCTTTGATTTAGAAACATTCGAATTCAATGTATCATGCTTATTAGAAACTAAACTAACACTACTTTGAGATTTCTTGACATCTTTAGAAGTGCTCTTAGACTTAGTGTGCAGCAAGACATTATTCTTCAAATTACTGTCCTTAGACTCTGGTCTTCTAACAGTACTAGAACTTACTACTCCTATAGAATTAGAAGAAAACATGTTAGATTTAGCAACTGGCATTTGTGTTTCTGTTTTTATGACTCTATATATTCCTCGTGTGATTAATTCTCATTCTTTTTCTTCTCCTGCTCATTTGTAAGTTTAGAACATGAAGTGACTGGTTTTGACTTATCCTTTGTGACCTCAACCTTAGAAACCATCTTAGCCTTTAAATCTTTGTTTTTGTTCATCGGTGTTACACATATTAATTTCCTTAAGGTCGCAGATTTGTCAAACTTAGTGTTTACATTCTTCCCCTTTTCAGCACTTTTAAGCTTAGCTTCGAGCTCAAAAATTATCATCAAAAGATCTTGATTCTTAAAACGCACATCACCATAAGCATATGTCTTTTTATTGACATTCTTTATAAATTCATCAACTTCCTGTTGATGTTGAACCCGTGGCGTTTTTATTGAATTGAAAAACTTTTGATATTCAAGTTTTATATTTTCCCTTTCTTAGACCAAAGATTCGACTTAAATATTTAACGACACGTTCTCACCATTCAACTTTTCCTTTTTTGACTTCCAAGAGATATCACAAGCATTTTTCTCTTTTTGATGTTGCAGTTTAAGTTCAAAATCAATGCTTTGAGCTTGAGATCTTTTTTAATTATTTTCAAGAATCTTAATACGTTTTAGCAAATTTGCTTGGACATCTTTAGAGTCCTTCGAGATTTTCTCCTTTTTAATCATCAACATTTCACTTTTTTTTAACAAAAATCATCACACAATCCCTAACTTCTCTTTCTAAGGATGCTTTCAAAAGTCGATCAATTTCTTTTTGAAAAATTCCAGGTTGTTGTGATTGATCATCAACTTGTTTTTCCATTGATTCAAAAATCCCTAACATCTCATGTACTTCTGTTGTAATCTCCTGTTTAATTTCGTTTGAGC
>BQNB010037631.1:0-49311 GCA_026074375.1 Tanacetum coccineum
TTTCTCTGCAACTAGACAAAAACCAACTAAACCCCACCCCCAAAAGAAGATGAGCCACAATGGCAATCCTATGAAGTTTTATTAGACAAGATCAATCATGGGATGAGATGAAGCACAATGAAGCACACATGAGATATCAAGGGCTGATATTAAAGGATTGGGGAGCACCCTCAAACCCTCTCACACAACAAGCACAAGAAGCACACCAAGACCTAGAACCTTCTCATTCGTCTATAAATAGTGGCCATTAGGGCATCTATCTTTTATTGTAATTTTTAGCTTAAATTAGTTTATATTAGCTTATTGTAACTTTATTTAAAGTCTTGTAATGTTTTTTAAGTGTTAATGAAATTTATGTTTTTATGTTAAATTCTGTTTTAAAGTTAATGAAGTTTATGTTTTAAAAATATTTGTTAAGCTCTCTTAAACTCTTGTTCTCTTTACTTAAGTTGTTTTACTTAAGCAAAATAAGCTTTTCTATAGCTTATAGTGTTTAAGTTATTTTTACTCAAAAGCTTTAATGGAAGATAAGCCGGATTTGGAAGGGCTTATAAGGTTTTACTAGCTTGTTTTTAACAAGCTAGAGCTTTGTAGATAAGCTCTAAGAGCATTTACTACCCTTGTTTAAGCAAAGGGTTTTGTAAGTTCACTTTTCCATTTTTAGCTTAAAACTGTCTTAGCTTATATAACTGCTTATTTACTGTTTCTATTTGCTTATTAGTGCTTATTATCTCTTAGAAATGCTTAATATGTTTAGTTTATAGATTATAGATCATTAGTTTAAGTTTTAGATAAAATATGTCTTGTTTAGCTCAAATCTGCTTATTCTGTTTGCTTATAGTTAAGTGATTATTGAAGGTTGGAATTTGCTTATTAATGCTTAATATGCTTAGTTTATAATCTGTTTTTATAAATCTAAGCTTAAATCAGTTTATTTCAAGTTTAAAATGAAATCAGTTTTGTTAAAGGGGTGTTTGGCTTAGCAGTTTTAACCAAGTGTTAAAACTGCTTGAATGCCTTTTGGCTTTTAAGTCAACTTTGTTAAGCTGTCATTAAGGTTATAAGTTAGTTTATAAAAGTTTTTAAGGTTCAAAACTCAGTATTAAGGTTTTATCTACTTGTGATTTGAATCTGTGAATCATAAGCTTAGTCAAACTGCTTAAATGATTAGATCTTTGAATGTGGCTTTATGGTGTTGTGTTTATGCATGTGTTAAAAGAGGTTAGAAACCAACTCTAATAGCCTGCATTTGTTTGGTTTGTGTTTTACCAAAATTGTCAAAATTTTGCTAAGAATTGGAAAATTTTGAGAAATGGCTTTTTCAAATGCTTGTTGTGGCTTATTGTGAATTTCAAACTCCTTTTTGAATATTGATTATTGTTCTTTGAGGTCTAAATTTTATTTGTTTTTAGGTTAGAAGTTCATAAGGATCTGTTTAGGTGCTTATTTTTAAGCTCAAAAGTGTGGTTTTGTTAAGATTGCAAAAGTTATCAAAAATTTGTCCAAGTGTTTCGGCAGCATGAGATAGCCTTTTCATGAAGCTTTTTAAGTGCTTATTTGAATTTCAAAATGCTTTTACTTTGTAGCTTATTGTAGCTTTTTGGCCATTTATTGGTATAAGCCACTAAGCCATAAGGATCCTTTTGCTAGCTTATTTTTAAGCTAAAAAAGTCCACATTGGCCTTTTTGCTTATCAGTTTTGGCCAAAAGGCTCATTTGCTAATTTAAGCTTATCTGCTTATTGCTTCTGCTTATTTAGGTGTAGTTCAGCTTATTAGGTTAGGTTTAGCCCATTTCAGCTTATGCTCTTAGGTTTTGAGCTTATTCAAGCTTTTTTGCAATTTAGCTTAAAATCTTAAGTTTTAAGCCTTTTTAAGTAATCTGTCATTTTAGCTTAATTTAGTTGCTTAATTTTGTTTAAATATGCTTATTAAGGGTAGTTAGGTATCTGCTTTAGCTTATTTTTCATTTTGGATTGTTTTTTGAGCTTAATAAGCTCAACAATTAGCATATTTGAGTTTTAGTATAACTAGCTTATTTTGTCCCCTTTAACAGCTTATTGTGTGCTTATTTGTGGTTCATAAAAAAAGTGCTTTTATAAAAATTGCTTATTTAGTGCTTTTCTAAAAAGTTATAAAAAAATGGAAAAAACAAAAACATTTGGGATTAGGGGAAGCCCCAGGTGAGCAAGGCTCGAACCTGGGACCTCTACCCTTATCCCAAACATTTTACACACAACACAATACACCCCACACTCTCACCAACTCGCTGGGTCCTTTTTGATTTATCCTTTGCAAAATCATATTTTATAGTCATTTTAGGCCTCTTTAGCTGATTTTTGGCTTATTTCACAGCTTATTCGATAAGCTGTTTTCCCCATCTTATTTTTATTAGATCCCTCATTGTTCAATGTACTTTTGCTAATTTTTTTTCCAGTTTTTTATAAATAGTTTAGTATTTTTAAACATATAATTTCATTAAAATCGTTTTTAATTCATAAAAAAATATCAAAAAGTCAAAAAAATATAATTCTTCTTTAGAAAATTTTCTTTTAACATTTAGAACCTAGAAAAATTAGATTTGCTTTCCTAGGGTTTAAATTGCAAAATCTTGTTTTTTAAAAAACGGGATTGAATCCCGTTCACGTTTTTAGTGTTTTAAGCCTTAATCTCTTCCGTTTTTGATCTAGTTTTCTTTGTTCTAGCTTTTTAGTCAATTAAGTCTTATAAAAACCAAAAAGATCATTTTAGGACTTAATTTTGATAATTTAGGGTTTTTAGGTCCCGTTTAGGATTTCCAGATTGCGTTTTTAGTTAAAATTTGTTTTCCCTTAAGTATTTTTAAGTTTTTGCTTTAATTTTCCCGTAGTTTTAGATAACCAATCACAATCTTGTTCCATTCAAGCACATATTCTCAAAACGACTCTCGACTTTCAATTGTTTTCCTCGTTGGGGAAACGACCCGGGAATCATACTCCCGGTTTACTATAATTGTGATTTTATTTTTGATTGCTACCCTTATATTTATATTTTATTAAGGTGTGATCAAGAAGAGGTTGTCAAAAAACCAAAAACATAGTGAAAACAGCTTTTTGTCTTTGCTTTTTCTAGCTTAATCATTTATCCTATTTGCTTAATTTTTGCTTTTATGTGCTTATTAGTGTCTAAACTTAATCTATTTTTGCTTTATAGCTTATTCCATCTGCTTATTTAGTCTTAGCTTAAAAAACTAATCTGTCACTTCAATATGCTTATTCCTAGCTTATTTTTAAGTTCTGACAAAAGTCCTTTTTTTAAAGTTTGTTATTTTTACTTATATTTTAGCTTTTTAAAAAATAAAAATAAAAAAATTACAAAAAAGGAAGCCACAAGGCTCGAACATGTGACCTCCCCCTTCTCATACCCAACACCTTAACACTCCTACATAATACCATCTGCGCCCTTGGGTCTTTTTTCGTTAGATCCTTGGGCCAGTTGGTATTTAAGGGTGTTTTCACTTTTAAGCCTATCAGCCCTTTTGGGCTTATTTCTAGCTTATTGAGATAAGCTGGTCAACCCTTGTTATTTTTCTTAAGTTTTAGACCTTTCAAAGTACTTTTCCTGATTTTTTCAGATTTTTCTAAATTGGTTTAATATTTTTTTATAATATTTTTAGATTAAAACTGTTTTTAATTCATTATAAATAAAATAAAAGTCAAAAAAATATAATTCTTTTTTCTAAAATTATTTTTAATCATTTAGGACTGTTAAAAATTAAATTTGCATTTTTAGTGTTAAAATTTTAGAATTTAGGTTTTTAAAGCTCGGGTTTAGGATTCCGTTATCGTTTTAGTGTTTCAACCTTAATTGCTTTCGTTTTTAGCTTACCTTTAATTGTTTTTTTGCTTGTTATTTGTAGAAATAGAATCCAAATCAAATATTAATCATTCAATCACGCGATCACAAACTTAAACTCGATTTTCAATTCACACTTCGTTGGGACGCGACCCGGGAGGTTTTGGATTTTACTTTGGATAAAAGTAATATTCTTAAAAACCTTACGGAATACTTACTACTATATTATTATTGATCTTATCCTTATATACGTATTTGGAATAGTCAAGTTTTTGGCGCCGCTGCCGGGGATGTGTGTGCGATTTTCGTGTTTACGTTTAAAGATTAGTGTTTGAAGACCCTTCCTCATGAAGTTATCATTTTCCGTTGTGTCACTTGTGAAATCGGCTCACCTTTGGATTACAAACTATAAGAGAGGTATAAGGAGGGTTGATCCTACGAACTTCGACCCAAAAGGAAAAGGTTTTTAAAACGCTTTGCGCTTACCTGCTCCTCCGCTTCTTTGTGCGTTTTCTAGAGAGATACCGTACACTTGTTTGATTATCGGTTACAAAAATATTTTTCTTTTTATTTCTCTTGTTTTATTTTTCCTTAGTGCATGCGCACTCGCTCTTCGTCGAATCTAGTTGGTGAAACTTCTACGAATTTGAAATGTCGCAATCGTAGACGTTCAAATCAAAGAGTCGAACCATTTTCTCTTGAAGAGACACCCGTAGTTACGATGGTCGATCAACGTACTATGGCAGAATTACTCCAAGCACCCACCGAGGGTTACGGAGATGCTATTGTTATTTTTGCTATTCTTGCAGAGAATTTTGAGCTTAAACATGGACTTCTAAATCTTGTAACTTCAAAACAATTTTACGGATTTGAGAAAGAAGATCCTCATGCTCACATTCGTTGGTTTAACAAGATTACTTCTACGATTAAGTACATAGATGTGCCTAATTCGTCGATTAAGCTTATGGTTTTTCCCTTTTCAATCTAGGGGGCAGCCCGGATTTGGCTCGAAAAAGAACCCCCTCATTCTATTCTTACTTGGGAAGATCTTGTTTCCAAGTTTATCAACCAATTCTTTCCTCCTTCAAAAACAACAAATCTCCGGAATGAAATTACGAATTTTCAGCAACGTTTTGATGAATCATTTTGTGAGGCATGAGACCTTTTCAAGGATCTCTTTCGTGCATGCCCACATCACGGTTTTACGGAATTGCATCAATTTGATACCTTCTACAATGCTTTAACCCTAACCGATCAAGATTCTTTGAATGCCGCCGCCGGTGGTAATCTTTTGGCTAAAACTCCTCGAGATGCTTTGACAATTATTGAAAACAAATCGAAAGTTCGCAACCTACAGGGCAAACCGGTTGTTACAAAAGTGAGTACGAATGCTCCTTCTTCTTTTTCTACCCCTTAATTTCCCGAGATTGGCGCTCTTGTTGATGCCGTTAAGGCTTTAGTTCTTCAGAAATCTTCTCCTCTAGCTTTCGTGAAAGTTGTTGAAGAAATTTGTGTTACTTGTAGTGGTCCGCATCCTTGCCACCGATGGTAACATTTTTCCAGAATATTGATATAATATTCAAGGATATGTTTCAGCAGCCGCAGTAAACTATAATCAGGGAAATACCAGATACAGTCCTGAGAGTGTAGCTAACCAAATTCGACCACTGGGTTTTGCTCAACCAAATGTGCAAAATAATCAAACCCGGTACAATTAAGGTTACAATCAAAACAGAGGAAATAATCAAGGAAATCCGAATTATCAAGCTTCGATTCAGCAAATTCAAGTTGCTCCTTCGAATGAATTGTCGAACTACAAGAGGATAAATGATGCTAATATGAAAGCTATGCAAAATCAGATAAATAATGTGAAAAATGAATTGAGAAACGAAATGAAAACTTCAATTCAAACTTCAATGTCAAATCAAACCAATGAGCTTAAGAATATGATGGTTAGTTTTTTCCAAATGAATACTGCTTCTTTTTCAAGTTCGGGATCACTTCCTAGCAACATCGTTGCTAACCCAAGAGGTGACTTGAAAGCAATCACCACCCGAAGTGGTGTTTTTTACGATGGACCTCCCATTCCTCCTCTTTTTTCTTCTTTCCCCAAAGTGGTGGAACGGGTACCCGAGGTGACAAAGGATACGGTGCAACCAAGTACCAAAAACATCCAACCTTCGGTAGTCCAAACTCAAGCTCCAATTAATGAGCCCGTTATTGCTCCTAAGCCTAAACCGTCTATACCTTATCCTTCAAGAGCTAACTAGCAGAAGCTTCGTGAAAAAGATGATAATCTAGCTTCAAAATTTGTCAAAATCTTTAAGGAATTACATTTTGAGCTCAGTTTCGCGGATGCTTTTTTACATATGCTGAAATTTGCTTCAATGTTCAAAAGTCTTCTTAATAACAAAGAAAAATTATTTGACTTAGCTAAAACACCGGTGAATGAGAATTGTTCGGCGGTTATCCTAAAAAAGTTGCCCAAAAAACTTGGAGACCCCGGCAAGTTTCTCATTCCGTGTGATTTTTTGGAGTTAGTTGAATGCTTAGCCTTGGCCGATCTTGGTATAAGCATCAACTTGATGCCTCTTTCCATATGGAAGAAGCTCTCACTCCCCGAACTTACTCCTACTCAAATGATTCGTGAACTTGCAGACCGATCGACTAATAGTCCATCCGGTATTGCCGAAGATGTATTTGTAAAAGTAAGAAAGTTCCATTTTTCGGCCGACTTTATGGTCGTTGACTATGTTGTCGATCCTCGGGTTCCCTAAATTCTCGGGAGACCCTTTTTGAGGACGGCACGTGCTTTGATTGATGTTTACGGTGAAGAATTAACTCTTCGAATTGATGATGAAGCCATAACCTTTAACGTTGGTCAAACTTCGAGATACTACTACAATGATGTTGTGTCGATTAATTGAATCGATGTCATCGACGTTTCATGTGAGGAGTATGCTCAAGAAGTGCTCGGATTTTTAGATAATTCAATAAGTGGCAATCTCACTCCGTCTTTAAATCCTATCCTTTCTACTTCTTCCCCCTCTCTCACTCCTTTTGAGGGAGGTGACTTCATTTTGGAAGAAATCGAAGCTTGTCTTGCAAATGATTCAATTCCACCAGGAATTGATGATACCGACTTAGATCCAGAGGGAGAACTTCTTCTACTCGAGAAGTTATTAAACGATGATACATCATCTCCTCTCCTTCCAAAAGAACTTCATGTTGAGGAACTTAAAATCATAAAATCTTCTATTGATGATCCTCTGGAGCTTGAGCTCAAGGATCTACCTTCTCATCTTGAGTATGCATTTTTGGAGGGTACCAATAAACTACCTGTCATAATTGCTAAAAACTTAAAAGAAGATGAGAAGGTCCGACTTCTAAAGGTTTTAAAGTCACACAAGCGTGCCATCGCTTGGAAAATATCCGACATTAAGGGAATCGACCCTCAATTTTGTACTCACAAAATCTTAATGGAGGATGACTCTAAACCGGCAATTCAACAACAAAGACGAGTGAACCTAAAAATTTATGAGGTTATCAAAAAGGAAGTTATCAAACTCCTTGATGCCGGAGTGATTTACCCTATCTCTGATAGCCCGTGGGTGAGCCCCGTTCATTGTATACTTAAGAAGGGTGGTATAACCGTAATTGAAAATGAAGACAATGAGTTGATACCTACTCGATTAGTTACGGGATGGCAAGTATACATTTGACTACCAAAAGTTAAATGATGCCACTCGTAAACGAATATTATTGTTTTCTAGATGGTTTCTCGGGATATTTTCAAATTTCAATTGACTCGAAATACCAAGAGAAAACCACCTTTACTTGCCCTTATGGGACGTTTGCTTACCGACACATGCCTTTCGGCTTATCTAATGCTCTAGGCACATTCCAATGGTGCATGACAGCCATTTTCCATGACATGATCGAGGAAACAATGGAGGTCTTTATGGACGATTTCTTGGTCTTCAGGGATTCTTTCTCCTCATGCCTCTTCCATTTAGACAAAATGCTCAAACGGTGCAAAAACACTAATCTAGTTCTAAATTAGGAGAAATGCCATTTTATGGTAAAAGAAGGCATTGTTCTTGGACATAAGATTTCAAAGTCCGGGATTGAGGTCGATAAAGCTAAAGTTAATGTTATAGCTAAACTCCCTCATTCGACTTCCGTCAAAGGTGTTCGAAGTTTTTTAGGTCACGCCGGGTTTTATCGTCGATTTATTCAAGATTTTTCTAAAATCGCCTGGTCGATGACTCATCTTCTTGAAAAAGACACACCATTCATCTTCTCGAAAGAATGTGTAGAATCGTTTAATATACTTAAGAAGAAGTTAACCGAAGCTCCAATTTTAGTTGCCCCCGATTGGGACTTGCCCTTTGAAATTATGTGTGATGCTAGTGACTTTGTAGTTGGGGAAGTTGATATGTGTGAAAACACATATCCGTTTTATATCAAAAATAACCCATAAAAGATAAAATTATGCTTAAAATGCTTGTATATTGCTTGTTTTGTCTTTGTGATTATGTAGGTATGGATAAACCAAATATCACAAGAAAATGGTCAAAACCGGACAAACACGGACATGAGACAGAATAGAGTGCACAAGAGCCGGGGATTTGATAGCCAGTAAGGTCAAAAGTCAACTCCAGTCAACCCTTGGTCAACCAAAGTCAACTCACTAAATGACAAAACCTAAAAAATTCCCAAAACAGCCCCTCATTGTTAAACACATTTCACAAAAGTCCCTAAAGCCCTAACAACCGTTATCTCTTTTTATAAAGAGATAACGGTCGTTACCTCCTTATAAAACCCAAATCCAAAACCTGTTAACCATAACCCGGCCCAATCCCATCTATTTTATAAAAGCCCATGGTCAAACCCCATTTCACCCATGTCAAACCCACACCCTTATAAAAAGAAATACGCAGGAAAAGTAGTTTTTACTATTCATCTCCTTCCTCGTTTAACCTCACGTCAAAACAAAGGGGTAATTCAAATTAATGACATGGCTATGTGATTCGAGTACCAAGCAACACGCTGGCAAAATGAAAACGTCACCAAAGCATTTGATTGGTCGAGACCCAAAAGGTCTGACATGCGGGCATGGAAAGAAACACACGGGGAAATGGATTTTTACATTAAAACAAGTGCAAAAGAAGCACAGAAGGTCTGACACACGGAATGCCACGTTGGCAATCCGTGTGCTCACCCTAATTAATCCAACGATGATTATTAGAGATCCAATGATGAGAAAGAATGAAGGGACAAGATCAAGGAAGAGAGGAGCGTGATCCAAGACCTAGAAGCTTCATTTACAGGTTATAAAAAGCCCCTCACATTCACACAAAAAAAAGTTTTTAGTTAAGTTTTAGATAATAATTTTAGCTTATCATGTAATTTTCAATTTTAATGTCATTTAAATACTTGTAACTTTTCTTTTAAGTATTGTAATCTCGTTTTCATTAATTAAAGTTGCTTTTCATAGTTAAGTTTGTGTTTAAATCTGTCTTACTTAATGCAAAATGGTTTAAAAATTTCAATAAGCTCTTAATAAGCCACTTAAGCTAGTCATATGCTCATCTAAGCTCAAATAGCTTAGATAAGCTCATTTATACTCAAATTCTCCCTCAAATGTACCACAACTTAAACTTGGATGATGGACCAAACCTAGAAGGGTCCATAGACCTCACTGTCTTATTTTGAATAAGCTAGAGCTTGTAGACATAAGCTCTATTTGAGCATTAATCCCTGTTTAGCTAGGATTTCAGGTTCTGCATCAATTTAATTCTTCTTTCTTTAAATTTATAGCTTAATTATGTCTTTGTTTGCTATTTGTTTCATTTGCTTATCTATTAGCTTATTTCTGTCTTAGTTAGATGATTAAGACTCGGTCACCCCATGTTATATCTAGCAAAGGTTAGCTCATAGTCTTAGTTTTAATCGTTTAGTTACCGTATGACTTATGGTGTTGGGCCGGGTCTTTACCCACTTGTTAGCCCACTCTATGGCCCATTTAGGGGTACCAAACTCTTGTATAAATACCCCTTTCCAGCCATGGTAAGGGGTTGGATGTTCATTTTTATCATAAATACACACTAAGTGATTTTCTCTCTCTAGAACTCCCACTTTCTCTCTCTAGATAATTCGGCCAAACATTAATCCTAGGCTTGTGTTATGATATCTAATATACTACAATTGGTATCAGAGCCCATGGGATGATTAGATAGATTGTGTGTGCGTTTTCTTGGTTGGTTTAGATCAAAAGTTTGGTTTTTAAAGGTGTATGGTCTTTTTCTTTACACTCTTTGATTCTCACATTTGTGATGTTAAAGTTAGTGTTCTTATAGTTGTTATAACCTTCTAGGATCAAGTTGTACAAAAGAAACCAAGCAAAAATGTTCAAAAGGGTGATTTTTAGGTGTTTTTAGGTGAAAAAGTTTGTATTTCTCTTCACTGCTTTTTGCCTCACTGAGACATTCTTGATTGCGTTTTGCCTCAAATAGTACACTATGTTATGTCATTTTGTATCGTACAACAGTACTGCGTTTTGTCGTATTTGGGGTTGCGTTTTGGTCACTGCGTTTTGGTTATTGAAGGTTGCGTTTTGCCTACTTGAAGACCTCACTGCGTTTTGCTTCAAGACCTCATTGCGTTTTGCTTCAAGACCTCACTGCGTTTTGCTTCAAGACCTCATTGCGTTTTGCTTCAAGCTATCACTGCGTTTTGCTTCAACATCACTGCGTTTTGCTCAAGACCTCCATTGCGTTTTGCTTGAAGACCATATTGCGTTTTGATAAACAGTTACTCTGGCAAAATTTCATTCTTCACTGCGTTTTGTCTAGGCTTCTTCACTGCGTTTTGCCTAAGTTTCATTATCTTCATTACGTTAACTTATTTCAACCAAACCAAATCACAATCAAACAACATATCACCTAATCAAACAAACAATCATCACTTTTAACATACAATCACTAATCATTGTACCGATCCAAAGTTTATCATAATACAAGTAATCAACCATGTCCAGTAATTCAGATGATATTCAAGCGGCCGGTTCCGATACCCGCCCTCCTATGCTCGATAGGACTGATTACGAATCATGGTCACAACGAATCCGATTGTACTGTAGGGGAAAGGAAAATGGATTGCAAATTCTTCAGTCGATTGATCAAGGACCATTTGAGCTTGGAACCACAAGGGATGCACTCGGAACTACCCCTGAGGGAGGTGTCCTTCTTGGACCAGAAAGGCCTCGTACATATGAGGATCTCAGTGACACGGAGAAGAAACGATACGATGCAGATGTCCGTGCCACCAATATTGTGCTTCAAGGACTTCCCAAAGATATCTACAAGCTCATCAATCACAACATTGAAGCAAAAGCAATTTGGGACAACGTCAAAATGCTTCTGGCTGGTTCTGAACTCACAAAAGAAGATAGAGAATCTCAGTTGTACGATGAGTTTGAGAGGTTCAAGATGCTTCCAGGTGAAAATATCAATGAGTACTATGTTCGCTTTCACAAGCTGGTCAACGACATGAGGAATATCAGAATGACAATGCCTAACATTCAACTGAACTCCAAGTTCGTGAACAATATGTCACCTGAATGGGATAGGTTCGTGACAGCCGTTAAACTCAACAAAGGTCTGAAAGAGACAAATCACGAACAGCTGTATGCATACTTAAAACAACATGAGAAGCATGCTGCACAAGATCGACTGATTATTGAGAGAATCACTCCTGCTACGAATGATCAACTTGCATTTGTGTCAACGGTCCAACCTCATGCCCAATCATCACATGTCCAGTCTCATCAATATCCCTCTTCATCAACAAACCCTCAATCACCACAATATCCACAATTCCCTGAAACATCACAAATTGACTCCGGATACACTCAAACTGATGAACTACTTGACAACCTCACCAAACAAATGGCGCTCCTTGCCCAATCCTTCAGAGCAACGCTTCCTCAGACCAACAATCAACTTCGAACTTCATCTAACACCCAGAATCAAGCAACTATTCAAGATGGTCGGGTTGTAGTTCAGAATGTTCAAGGGCGACAGAATCATAATTAGAGGTATTTTGCTCGGGGAAATGGTACAGCAGGAAATGGGGTGCACAGAATAGAGCTGGGAATGCCAATGCTGGTCAAGGGAAACCGGTCAAGTGTTATAATTATAATGGAGTTAGACATATTGCAAGGAACTGTACTCAGCCAAAGCGTCCACAGAATTCTGATTATTTCAAGGACAAGATGCTGCTGATGCAAGCCCAAGAGAATGGTGCAGTTTTGGATGAAGAGGAACTACTCTTTCTGGCTGGTGAATAGGGCAACGCCTTTGATGTAGATGTGGATAATCAACCAGTCCAAGACTTAGCTTTGAATGAGGATAAAATCTTCCAGGAAGATGAATGTGACGCTTTTGATTCAGATGTTGATGATGAACCGACTGCTCAGTCAATATTCATGGCCAATTTGTCCTCAGTCGGGTCAGCAAATCCACAAGCTGGTCCATCCAATGCATCAATCTTATCTGAGGTACATATTCTAGAAAATGCTATTAATCATAGAGTATCACTAACAGGACGAACATGAGTATTCATAAATAAAAGTACAACCTCAGAATGTTAGTTGACACATACAAGTAGTCCATATAGGTAATAGTAATGTTACTCCATATGAATAATATTTGTTGGACAATGACATTTCTGGTGTACCAAGTTATGCATCTTCCGCCCTAAATAGTGTATGTGTATCGCCTGTTAATGATGTGTTCGTTCTTCATGACCCAATAGCAACTGAACTTAAGATCTACAAGGAAAAGGTTGCCATCTATGAGCAACGTGCTAAGTTTGAACTAACTGAACATGAACAACGAATGGATGATCAAATGCGTATGCTTATTCAAAATCGTAATAAAATGGAAGAAAATATTAAAAAGGAACTTCATTCTTTCAAGTTACAACTTAAGTCAACTATGGAAATTACAATAAGATAATTGAAGAAACGTAACGACTTTTGAAACAAGAGTTTAAACAGAAAGAAAACAAATTATTGACTGATTTTTCCAATTTGAAACACCTTAAGATAAACTTTAGAATAAAGCTTCACTCTACAATGATCAATCCTTCAAACTATCCATATGAAGTTTAATCAACTCAGGTGTATGATCAAAAGACTAAAACTTGCACTAGGAGCCCAGTAACCCTTATACCTCAGACAATGGCCAAATAAGGGCCCAAACCGAACACTAAATAAGGTGATGGAGAAATTCTTAAGCTCATCATGTGCCGGTAATTAATATCAACTGTCTGAGTAAGACTTAGAGTTAAGCTGAAAGCTACAAGGAATAAACAACATGTGAAAAAGAATGACTCTGTCTGTGTGGTAAAAGATGGGTTTAACATTACCCCCCTAACTACTCAAAAGAAAATTTCATGGCAACATTCATCGTCACCCACAGACTCAACTGACACCTGAGCAATTATTTTGGATCCATAGATCTAGGCAAAACAAAAGTAGACCGAAAAGCTAAACGGCCAAAGCAACACCCTTCCTTTCATACCACCTAATGTACGACTGTGTAACCTCCCAATACATACAGCCATCTGGTCTAGAACCTTTTCCAACTACAAGTCAAGTAGAATATTGGTCTGCATGTTAATTGACTCACTATTTTGGGATAGAGATTAAAACTTTGTTAAAAACGTATCACACCAACTAGCATAACTGAAGGGGAAAAGGGTTTTGAATCAAGAGAAAATGTGTTACTTAACAAAGAAACCAATTTTCAAATCTACTCACAGAAACATTTGAAGGAATATAAAAATCTCTAGTCACTGAAGTTAGAGCAATGAAAGCCATTTTTGAAAATTTGAGGTAAGCCGAAGTGGACCAGAATGAGCGCAGACTTACGGAGTGTGATTGAATGGAAAAAAACCTTCTCATCACCAATGAGAACTTTAGTGTTGAATATAAATAGGTCCAAATAATGTGTTTAATACTATAAGACAGATTCTGTAATAAACGTTTCCCAGATATTCTGACAAGCATATGCTTTCACTAGTGCTTCTGAAACTAATTGCCGACCTTAATCAGAAAATTTAATCTGAGAAACGACAAGATTCAAAATGAATGATCATTGACTCAATGATAAAACATTTCTTTCTGCGCGGTTAACTGAAGTTTGAACACTTCAACTACAATTAATAGTATCAAAATCTCAAAGAAACCGTTTTGGTAAACAAAAAACCAGTGACATCTCCGGATGCTCCCTCATGTTGAATCACTGTTTGTAATTGGGAAACAAAATGAACAATATTCCAAAGTCGAGGGCAATACATTCATGAAATCGAAGGTAGAAACTCTCTCGCCTAACAAAGGAAGCATAGTGATGCAGATCCTATTTTTGACCTTAATGCTTTTTAGTTTACTCGAACAAGGATTTAAACTGTAAAGCTCAAAGCATTTCACATCTCAATTAAATGCTTTAGGGAATAAAATTGCAAAAGTTTAAGCAGTATAATATAGGAGTTTTATGGTTCAATTAAAATAACGCGTGCCATAACCACTGTACTCCAGAACAACTCATGATATCTAAAATTGAACACCTTAAGAATTCAACTTAAAGATAATTTCCAAAATGTGTCACTATAACTTATTGTAAAACCATAAGTGCTGGCTCCGGTAGATAGTCCTTATCGATGTTGAACCAATTCCCCCTCGACTCAATGAAGAATAGGAATAAGTACCACTACCTATAATCTAACGCCTTAAGGAAAATGTAAGGAACCCTTCGTGAAATAGTAGAGGCTGGCTACGGTAAAAGACCATGATACCATCTCTGCATCTGCTTTGCCGTTACACAACTAAACAGCTCTCAGGAGCTTAGAATTCTGTAATAAGTGCACACTGGTGTCCCTAAAGACTTTGGCCCTCGCAATAAACAAAATGCCTCTACCAATTCACTTAGGAAATAGGGAGTTACTTTGGTTAAACTACATGAAACCTCGACTCATAACACGCCACCATAAGTTGAGCACCAGAAAATGAATTCGACTAACATTCCTAGAATTCCCTCTACAGGAGTAAAAGTCCACAGTAGCTAGCAGGTCAAAGCCAGAGCAATACAAAGAAAGATAAGACCCTGCCAGCCAAAAGTGCCTTGAAACAAGTAAAAGCCCATTCTAGGATGAATAAGTCACATGAGAAACATAAAAATCGTGTTGATTCTAGTATTACTAATAAGCGTACTATAATAAATTTCAAATACCAAAATACTTCATAATAGCAAAACATGTAACAAATGCTTAAATTTTGTCATCAAATCACGATCAAATGTGTTTGAGCTGTCTGAAATGTGTGTAAACAATCCTCTTGCCACTAACGTGTGGTCGGGTTAAGCAGTTAAGCAAGTTTTGGAAGGCCTCAGGGTAGAATTGTTTACCACAATCGGCCTTATCAGTGTGCGAACCCACTGGCAGAATATTACCTTTTAAGGAGATCATTGGCCTTTAACTAGGAAATACTCTACCTGATAGTGTCCTTTGCCTACAATACAATGGAAGGCCCACGGTAGACTTCTCCCGTTAGGAAGACATGCCCTTTACTTAGGTCTAACTGCTCTTAAGAGTTACTGTTCGCCCCATCTGATCCACATGAAACCTTCATTGCGCTCTGAGACGTATAATCTTGTGTGCACTAACAAACTGACCCCCAATTGCAATTAGGTATCCAATGTTATCCCAATCACCAATTTTCGCCATTGTTACAAAATGCAGGATGTACAATCGTTCTCATGGTATTATGGACTTCAGGCTACCTTCAAAACATATGACAGAAGGAGCGCTCACGTACACAGGAATATTCGTGAAATGATATTATAGGACTGTTTGATCGAAAACGACATTTTGGTGCAATTATGGAAATGGGGAATATGTCAATGGTGACATGTAATTTCTAGGTAGTACTATGTCGAGGACTCGGACACAACCTTACATTGTCGGTCAATTTGTGGATTCAGATCTTGAAGGTATGCCGTTCAGAAAGCACACATGCTTTCGTCCGAGACTTAATGGGTGTTGACCTTATCAAAGGAAGTCGTGGTAATGAACTAAACACCAATTTTGGTAGAAGATATGATGAGTCCTCTCCCTATTGCTTATTGTCTAAAGCGCTCCAAGAACAAAATCCTGGTTATGGCATTCGTCGCCTTAATCACTTAAACTTGACACTCCATGGAGCTCTAGCTCGTAAAGAGCTTGTTAAGGTTTACCACGGTTGAAGTTTGAAAATTGATCATATGTTTCGTCATGTAACTTGGAAAGAGCAGAAATCAACCAATAAAACCCAAGATGATTAACACCATTCACGGAAGTTTAACACACCCTGTCCCATGGAATTTATGTGGACCCGTTAATAGTGCATAGTATAAATGGAAAGAAATACATTTTGGTAATAAGCTGATGACTACTAGTCGTGAATACATGGATGAAGTATTTTGAGATCCAAGGATGTGACTCCCCCGTTTTGTAATCAATCTTTTAAAAATAACTTCAAGTCGTCTCGAACAACAAAACAGTCCGATTCATGCGGACTGATAATGGCACCGAATTCGTTAATAAAAATTTGACAGATTTCTATGAAAGCATTGGCATTACTCACGAGAAGACCGTTCTGAGAACTCCTTAGCAGAATGGTGTTGTTGACGAAGGAATCACACCCTTGTTGAAGCTGCTCGGACAATGCTGATATTCTCTAAGGCTCCCTTGTTTCTTTGGGCAGAAGCTGTGGCTACTGCCTGTTACACCCAAAACCGATCCTTTATACATACTCTTCACAACAAAACCCCATATGAACTAGTGCATGACAAGAAACCGGATCTCTCTTTCTACGAAAATTTGGGGGCTCTTTGCTAACCCAACAAACACAGCGAAATCTTGGCAATTGAAAGCTAAAGTAGACATTGGTTCTTTTATTGGTGTTACCACCAAACAGGAAGGGATACATGAATCTATAACAAACGTGACCCGACTAATAAAGAAACTATTCACGTTACATTCGATGAGCAGAATGATCAAAAACACTCCTTGTACACTCCAGTCAGACCCAACACAACCTTTTGACTCCTGGACCTATTAAGTCAGGTCTCAACCTAATTGTTTGCTCCAGCTACTGGTTCCGTATGTACCTCCCACCAATAAAGATCATGGAGCTTGTTGATTTATACCAATGTTTGATGAATAATTTGCGAAACTCCACGGGTGATCAATCCAGATGCCTCATTGTCCCCGAGTTCCACCACCGATCATTCCAACCGGTATCCCATAAGTACTATCATCCTTTGAAAAACGATGAAACCATCAAGGCAGTCATTCATCCATCATCCTCGGCTTCGGTCAATCAACTTTGGTACAACACGGGAGTTTGCAACTGAGAGCATTTCTTTGAAGTAAATCCGTTTACTGCCGACGAGCATGAACCATTTGTTAATGTGTTTAACCCTTAAACCGACCTGTAAACTCTGAAGCATCATCATCAGGGGATCTTACGAATCCTAACACCCACCATCCACTCAACCTCGATGATTCATCTCCACAAATGGACCGACTCACATCCTCTGATAACATTATTGGGACCCTTCTGCTGACCGGTATCCACTTAAGGAAACATCTTGCTACAATGCTCCTGTGGTGGCTTCTATAATTTCAGTACTGTCCAAAAGGTCAATACCTAAAAACTTCAAATCTCTATTTCTGAAACTGAGGTGGTTTCAAGCATTCAAGGATGAATATTCCAAGAATTTTGATCGACTGGCGATTATGGAAATTATTGCCACCTCGCATACAGTGCACTAGATTATATGCTCTTATGTGGATGTTATCAGGAGAAGACTTGACGAGTATGGTGACCGTGTTAAAAACAAGGCACAACTTGTTGCAGAAAAGGATATAGTCAAAAGAAGGTATTGATTTGAAGAATCCTTCACTTCCCGATAGCCATCAAATAAAAGCTATTAGAATTTTTCTTGCCAATTCGCCTAGCAAATAAAACATGATAGATATATCAAATAGACGTGAAAACTGCAACCGTTAAATGCGAGCTTAAGAAGAAGTCTAAGGTGATCAACCAGAATGGCTTTGTAGACCTATGAACGACCATATCATGCAGTCTACCTGTCTAAGAAGCTCTTTACGTTAAAAACAGGCAGCCTTCGGGCGTATTACGACACTTTGTCTAAAGTTTTTTTCTGGCATAAGGATTCTCCAAGGTGTGCAGTCGATCCAACCTTGTGTCATTATTCTCGGTAAAATAGGTAAAGCAAACTCTTACATGTTCAGAATATAATGTGATGATAACATAAATACCTCTGACAGACACCCAAAGACTGAGAACCGTTTTTCAAATTAAAAAAGCACTAAAATTCCAAATGGTCAATGATGGGTCAAAATCCTTTTTTACTTAGCTTTTACAATATCACAGAAACCAAGAGGCATTTTCATAAATCCCATCTAATACGCTAATGAGATGTTAAAGAAAATTTGATCTTTATAAAAGAGACCCTGTTTACACTCCTATAGTGGAGCGAACAAAACTGGATAAGGATCCTCATCATGGATCCCTATTGATCACACCCAAATAATGCAGTATGATTGGATCCCTGAAGTAAACTCCACAAACAGATCCAGTAGACCTGACCTTGTTTTTTGTTTGCACGTGTTATCTAGAAATCAACCTAAGCCACAAAAAAGCATCATTGAAGCAGTAAAAGGGGTCTTTCGGTATCTCCAAAGGATTCTATAAATATGGGTCTTTGGTACCGAAAGACACCGGCCAAGAACACAAACAAGCATAGACGCAGATGCAGATCATGCCAGGTTAACAAGACACACAAAAAGCGCATACTAGTGAGGCTACAAGTTCCTTGGTGATAAGTTAGTTTAGCGGTCATCAAAGGAAACAAACAAAGCGCACAAACGGTCATATCCCTCGATCTAACATCGCTTGAATACATCGCAATGGTCTGGTTTCGTTCTGTGCCCAAAGCCTATGAGAAGACGGTATCATTAATATCAAATATATCTTTGTTAAACCAAACACATCCCTCAGTATAGTGGAACAACAAGATGTCATAGCTCTATGCTCAACCAACGTCTAACACTCCAGGACTAAACACATTGACATCCGACATCATTAATTAGAAACAAGTTGAGAAGGGAGTGGTTGAGTGTATTTAATTTCCGTGGGACAAAGTCTCAACTGGCGGATAAATTCACTAAGGCACAGCCCAGTAGAATGATTTTAATTCATTCTCCTAAACGGCTTGGCATGAAGAGTATGAGCGAGAGACACATCAAACATCTTCAGATGATAAGGATGAAGGTAACATATTTGCTTTCAAGTAACCTAAGTAAAAAAGTACAAAACACCAAACTCAAAAAGAAAATACAAAAAATCTAAAACCAACAAAATATCCATAAAAATTCAAACATAGAAATATAACCAAAAAAAAGGTTTTTCATGACATGTCCTTCCTGGGCAAAAATCTATAAAGATTTAAGTGCGTTAGAAATGTCATTCCAACAATGACACGATCTAGTAAATAGAAGTTTCAAACAAAGTTGTTTTCCAAAAGAGATTTTCAAAACAAATTCAAAAATGGCTTGCAATTACTTCAGACTGCAACCCGGTTTTCCAAATGAGGAAAGATCGTCGCCAAAAAAAAAAAGACGGCAGTTCCTACAACGGATGAATAAGTTCTCCGGCAATGGAAACTTTATATCCATGAATCCCACGATCTAACGGTACGCATCAGTTGTCATTGTTTCTTGATGAAGAAGAGTAGTCTTCTTTATTCAAATAATTTCTTCTGTTTATGATTCTTCAGAAAATTATATGGATGTCACATGTTGGTTTAATCTTATTATTGAAAATCAATCGGACTTGAATTTCATACATTTGACACTCAATCAATGACTACAGCTCTTTAAATAAAAAACAGTTCATTGATTAAGGGGGAGAGTATTGTTTAAATTTATGGCATCTAACGAGCATGTTTTTAACACATTCTATACATCATTGAAGATAGTTTGATAACTAAGGTTTATGTTTTAAGGGGGAGTTAAAAACTTTGAGTTAACTCAACAATGTCCCAAATGTGGGTCATATATATGACAAGATATAATATGGTTCTTATGTGCTAGTTTGCTAGATTGAATCCGTAGTCTTAATAGCCTAGTCTTGTTCTAATATATACATAAAGACCGATTGTGCCCTCCAACGTAATTTTCATCAATCCCTTAGTAGCTATTAAACCTTAAAAGAAAAGAAATAAGAAAAGGAGGGGCCAATTCTGCCAATAGAAGAAAGTTTATCCTAGGTATAAAACCCCCCTTGCGTTTTGACTTGGTTAAAGTTATCAAATAACTCAATCACACATCCTTTTTTTCTCTACTCCACTCCAAAAAACATCCCTTCATTGCGATTTGCCTCTTGAGTGATTACAAGTGTTATTTCGTAGTTAGGTGTGGCTTGATTAGTGTCTATTATCATTTTAATATACTTTATCTCGATTACCTTGTCCTGAATCACATTAAATCAGAGTGTTCTTAGGGGATTCGGGAGAATCCATCGTATAAATGGTAGTTAGTGCATGTAATTGAATCATATCCAGTCTGGTTTAGTTTTTAGAGGTAACTAAATCAGTTTTTCGTGTATGCCTAACTGAATCCCCCGTCACTAGTTTATAGGTCTAATAATTTTCATATTTGTGCTTGACCTTTTTAAGTCAAAATTTCAATTTAGATGATCGTTATAGGTATAAAATGTGGTTGTGGATGCTGGTCTTTGTAAAGCTTAAAATGGTTGTTTCATATGAGTGTTTTTATGCTTAGTAGAGTCCTCGAAATGAGGATTTTAGAATCTGCATGTTCAAGCATTCTTGGTTGCGTTTTGCTTATAGAATTCTTGATTGCGTTTTGTTTGTATGTTCTTCGTTACGTTTTGGTGTTTAGATTCTTAGTTGCATTTTGGTGTTTAGATTCTTGGTTGCGTTTTGGTATTCTTCTTGATATGCGTTTTAATAAAATATGACTTAATGCGATTTGTGCCTAAGATTTCTTGGTTGCGATTTGGTTTAAAGAATTTCTAGATACATTTTGAATAAGAAAGCTAGTTGCGTTTTTGATATGATATATCAGATGACGTTTACTATGATAATCCCCTGTTGCAATTGGTTGATCTATTTATGCGTTATTAGATTATTTAATAACCAAACAGGAACAAAAACGCAAGTGTTGCATTTTTGGCTCAGGAAGACAAATAAAAGCATTAAAAATCAGACTGTCATTCGAATTTTTAATGTTCGTATTGCCTATTTTTGAATCACTTATAATGACTGCGATTTGATGGGCTGCGTTTTGATGTATTGCGTTTCGGCTCCATGCGTTTTGATTTTTTATCATATAAATATTCACTGCGTTTTGTCCTTAAGTGTACTATAGATTCGTGTTGTTTTGAGCTCAGTGTGACTAATCCATAGAGTTTATGTTCATGCTATCCATGTAAACTGTCTTTGGGTCAGTGGTATAGTCAGTTGTGTTTAAGTCATCTCTTACAAAGAAGGTCAACTTCCGTTCCTTAAAAAAAAGAGTTGACCTTCACTATTGATCTTTCACCAGAAATAGAATTCAACTATTGACTCACACATCTACCATCTCCGTATTTTGTATGCACGTCTTTCTGTTAGTACTGAGCAAATATAATGGCTAGTTTAATGCTCGGTTTTGAACAAGACCTGCTTTTGGCACCACCCACCCAGCACGATTAACAAATCTTGCCTCACAATCGTTGGTGCCAATAGTGAAAAACAAATTGCTATCTGGATCAGAAAAGTCGCAAAGCAACCCAATTCTAGCAAGATTACGTGACATCTAAAACATACCAACTTCTTTCATAGCTATTTTACCGCCTCGTCAACATACCAACTATCTATATTCAACATTCTGTGAATACAATAGCTATGACAGAAACCGACGTGGGTTACAAGTGTAAACTGGATGAGCAGATGTTTCAACAACTAAAGACACACTCAGAAATGCTCTTTCAATATCAAGCATTCATCAACAACAAGGGCTTTTTTTACTTCCCCTCCAAACTCAGGATACTCTTATCAACTTATGTTAACGGACTGGAGATTTTCCAAAATAAGTCAAACACTATCTAATGTCCGTTTACTAATGACATTTACAACCGTGGAGGGTACCACGACAATCAACAACTGTGCCTTACGGGAAAAGACAATCTGGTTAGAAAGCCTAAGAAGCTCTAGTGTATGCAGATTCTTTGGGGCGTTCAACAATCCGAGCTCATATCGATTATGCCGGAAAGGATGGGGAATAATTCACTCAAACCATCACACCATCACGGAAGACAAAAAAGAATCTGGCACAACACACTCAGGGAAAGAAGAAAGCCACTTTCATTGTGATCCCAAGTGTGAGGTTCACTAAACTGATTATCTTTCACCTGCAATACAAGCACAAGTTCCATCCAAGACTTGAGTCTCCCCTTCATTTGCCGACTGAAGAACCAATTCTGGGATATCTCAAATTCAGTGCCAAAGGAACCAAAAGGGAAGTGTTTGGGATACCCATTCTGAATGAACTCATCACTGATGACATTCGAGGAGCAGATTACTACAATGCTTATCTGAAGAAAGTAGCCAAGCATCACAGATATCTTGCTGGTAAAGAAGTAAGTGATCCTGACTCTCCTGTACCAAAACCCGCAAAATCAACCAAACCCAAGATAACCAAGCAAACTAAACCAGTAGCACCTAACGCGCACACAAGAAACCTCAGCCAACACCAACCAAGCCCTGAAGGAGAAGAAATTTAAGCAAGATAAAGGAAACCACTGAAGCAACACCGCCAGCCAAACGAACTAAAGCTGGAAAGGTGGCAAAGAAGCGAACCCTTAAGAGATCTCACCAGCTGGTCGAGGAGGTTGTTGATGAGGGTATATTGTTGACTGAACCTGGGTTTGGTGACTTAGAAGCGGATACGCAAAGGGCTATTGAAGAAAGTCTGAAGGATGTTCACGGTACACATCGGGGTCCTTTCCTACTTGTGGTGTTCAGGGAACTTGATACTGGCATATCACTACTATCCAAGATAGAGGGAAAAGAAAGGAGAAAGTCCGGTAGCCGAGCAAAGCTGCCTCGGGTTCTACTCAATCTTCAAACTCCAAAGAAAAAGAGCCCAACTGAACAATACATCTTTCAAAGACGTACTTCAGCACCGACTGAACCCTCGGGTCATGACGAATCATCGTTCCTGTATGCTGAACTAGGCTTGACTGAAAGTGATACTGAATCAGATGAGGAAGTGCCTCCGATATCCAAAAGTGGTGCCCCAGACGAAGGCCAGGCTGGACCAAACCCTGGTATACAAGATGAAGGCTAGGATGGACTAAACCCTGGTAATGATACAGTGTCTCAAACTCTATCAACTCCTGATGTTCATGCTGGACCAAACATTGAACACATAGATGCTGAGGCCACTGACGCTACAAGTCAACCACAACCAGGACAAATGGATGAAGAGTTCACCGCCACTACATACCCTAACATCAGGAGGATCATTAACTGACGGTTTGATCATCTGTTGATTTCACCCAGAGGAGCTTCCATCTCTATAGGGATTTGGTCCTACTCTACAACACCTAGCTAAAGATTTCAGCTTTGGCGATAAATTCTTCAATGATAAACCCTCAGAAGCCAACAATGAGAAGACAACAGCAGATACAGAAGCTGAATCAATGGTGTCCGTCACAATCCATCAAGACACCTCTGTTATCCCTCCTATGACTTCACCGGTGTAACACCCCCATTTTTACAATATAGCAGCGGAAGCTAATCTGGGGTATTACTTCATGGATACAACAATCATAATCATAGAAAACAACTTTAAAAGAGACGTTGTTGGAAAATTTTAGTTATCATTCATTATAATCAGAGTTTTTACAAAATGTAGGTCCCAAAATCTAAAAATCATGTGCTTCCAGGGCTGCAGTAAAATCAGCAGTTAGTTGCCGGATGGCATCCAAAGTTATGGCTGGTGTTTCGGATGTTGACATCCTTTTGGGAGGCATCCTATCAACATAAGATAACACGTAATAAGAATGACAACATAAGTTTTTAGAAAGTAAGAGAATGTGATGTTAAAGCACTTAGAGGTTATGGTATGATTCTTGAAACGAGATAACAATGATACAATGATGGATATTGATGAGGAAGAGAGAGATAATTTAGAAAAAATAGTTTGAAAACAGGATTTTCCTTTATAAATAACTTGCCCGTTTTTACTGTACATAGTCAATATTGACAAGCATGAATTATTTAATACCACACATCCCGTGTCTAGGAAAAGTTATAACTAGTTAAAAGTTTGATGAATTTGAGCTGTAGATGACAACTAAAAATCTACCAGATTTGTTTTGGTGACGAGCTTGATTTTCTCAATGATTACGTTCATATCAGAAATTTTTTATCTTTAGTGAGCAAAGCAAATCTTATCCTTTCCCTAACCCGCTTCTTTATGAAGTTTGATGAACTATACGGATATATCTTGAGTTCGTCTATAGTTCATCACTATTCCTTCGTATGATCATTCTATCAATACGTCCTTCCTCCATTTTCTCGATGTGGTGACGATAGAGTTCATCTAAATAATTCAAAATATCTTTGATTTGTCCCTCGTGATGTTTTAGACATATCTTAATCAGACATTTTCCTATTTCAAATACCTGAGAAGGGTAGGAGTATAAACTAAGGAAGATGGTGATACCAAATCACAGGTTTGATTCCGAGATGAATTAGATAACGTAGTTGAGGAAGAAGATGGATTTGCTTCTAAGGTGGTAATAGTTCTTCAGGAACAAAGAAATATCGGGGATCAAATAGTAGTGATGGTGGTAATACCGGAGATGGAGTCAAAATAGCTGGTTGAGTAAATAGATCAGGTGAATGAGAAATAGGTAATCCATAGCATAAAAATGCTATGTACGAACCTTCAAATAAGGATTATTGTAGAAAGATGAGAATACTGGTGGGATCATATTATCTGTAGAGTTTTCCGAAGAGTTAAAAGAACTGCTTCCTGATGAAGCTGGGAAATAATCCGGTGAAACCGAAGTATAGTTAAGAATATTCATAGAGGAAAAAGCATCCTCAATATCGGAAGTAGAGCGGTTGGGAGAAGACATCGTTCTGTTAACAACCCCGTCGTAAATAACATAAGTTATTTATGTAATAGTATAATAGATATGTATCTTTACGTACTTGTTCCGGAATGTAGTGGCACGGAGGACCTTGATGGCTGAAAAATGAAATGTGGTTATAGTTAAGGTTTTGACCTTGTTCTCTATAACCATGGCGCTGATACCAATCTGTAACACCCCCATTTTTACAATATAGCAGCGGAAGCTAATCTGGGGTATTACTTCATGGATACAACAATCATAATCATAGAAAACAACTTTAAAAATGAGGACGTCGATTGAAAAATTTAGTTATCAGTCATTAAAATCAGTAGTTTTTAACAAAATGTAAGGTCCAAAATCTAAAAATCATGGTTTTGAATGAAACATTTCAGCCACCTTCGAGTCCATTGCCACCGTACCTGCAACATGCTCAATTACCTTAGATAAACATGTAGAAAGGGTCAACACAAGTTATAAGAGAAATTCATAGGTTTGAAAATGTTAATAGATTTAAACTATTTATTGTGTAAATACTGGTATTGCAGGGATAATTATCATGGAGAACATTATTATCATGGAGAACAGTATTATCATGGAGAACAGTATTATTACCCTAAACTCATGAATCACATAAGAGATATTAAAGAGATATTGGGAGATATTACCCAAAGAGATATTAAAGAGATATTGGGAGCTATTACCCAAAGAGATATTAAAGAGATATTGGGAGATATTACCCAAAGAGACATTAAAGAAATATTGGGAGATATTACCCAAAGAGACATTAAAGAAATATATAAATTGGGAGATATTACCCAAGAAGACAATAAAGAAAAAATAATAGGAATCCTACCAAAAAGATATTTACCAATACTTTAAGTAATAATATATCAGAATAGCATACATTTAAATAGAGCACATGCATTCATATTTTGACGCGGCAGGTATTTACGGTGGTTTAAAAAAGTAGTGAGATTATAAACTCAATAATCTTTGAAAAGTAATCACAATGTGATGAGTATAATAAAGATATTTTTTGTAACAATCATGTATCCCTCGCGTGTTATAAAACAGTAATAAGTAAAGGCGAGGTTATGAACTTCACCTGATAGGTAGATGTAATAAATATATGCAAAATGAAAGTTTGACGACCTAACACTATCTTAACAGGGAAGGTTGATATAGCAAAATGATAGTAAACAGCCACGTCACACAACCTGAGTAGAATATGTCAAGTCTTAGGAAGATTGTACTTTAGAACTTTGGTTTAAGAGTTATGAGTTTGATTGAAGAGTTTAGAATTATTGTATCACCGTTCGGGCCATCATAATCCAGAAGTCATTCAGTAAACGTTTAGAGGAGCTAGGTCACATTAAATCGTAACACCAACGTACCCAGTCAGAAAGTAATACCAAGATGAAACCTCTTAATATGAAGCTCCCTAGTATTGTGAAACACAATAAAAGCATTCCGAATGATCAGTTATTTAAGCTGTTTTAAAATCAATAACTTAAAGGTTAAGCACGTCAAGCATTAATTAAAGTTATGCCTTGTAACGTTTTGGAATGTGTTTTTATACTTTTTCAAAATGTTACATTTTAGACCATGGTTAAGAAATTGCAAGGTAAAAAAAACCCCTAGGGTAGCCAATTTTTACGACTTAGTTGGTCTCTTCAACTTTTGAAAGATATACCCAGTAAACCATGGACTATTGAAAATTGACATAATATTCCCCTAAGTTTATATACTTTGAGATAAAATGACACTTTTAGTCCTGTCTAGTATAGTTACTAAAATTTACGATATATACCCCTAGCATGGATTTAATTACAAAACAATGTCCAAATTGGCCATGCAAGCTTATATTAACCATTTCAATATAATTTCTATATATAATAAACTTAAAATATGAAGTTTTAATCATAACTCAAGTTTTAATCTTAAGCGATTCGTTAAAGCTAGGAAGTAAAATGTGGTCAAATTAGGGTTTTTAAATGATAAACGAATTGCCGGGTTTTAAGAATTAAATTTCCTTTCAAGAATTATCAAAGCACTATTTTTATAACATTATAAATTAGCTTATTATAGATAGATATAACATATTTTACAAGTTTAAGCTCATAGTTAAATAAAAACATAAAAATTAATGGTTTACGGGAGTAAGGTTTTGAATCAAAAGCCATAACACTTAGGTTTTTGAGTACAAAGCTTTATATTATGATTTAGCAAGATCATATGAACCAAAATGACGTCTATAAAGCATAGAACATAAGCTTAAGAGAACCTGGTTTGAGCTTATAGCTTGGAAATGGGTCAAATTGGGACTTTTGGCTCGTACTCCTAGAATAACTACTCCCTGCTTCGTATCTTGTTTCTCATTATTGCTTCTTTCTGTACTTGGAACATATTAAAGATCACTTGGGATCTATTAAGCAAAGGGATAGCTTCTATGAAGGGTTTATAGAGGAGGAAGTGGGGGATGAAGAAAAATGATGCATGTATGGTCCTATTTATACTAGTTTGAGATCAAGGAGGTTAAGGAAGCCTTAGGATCTGATATGGGACATGTGTACAAGCTAGGTAGGGATGTGGAGAAGCTAGTGTATGAGTTGTAGAAGCTAGGAAGTAGCTTTGGTGAGGTGTTTTGTCTCTTTTATGCTAGCGCTTATTATAGAAGTAAAAGAGAATATGTGGTTTCAATTTTAAGACCAAGTATCGCATTATTATTGTATGAGGATGCCTTGTAAGAAGCTTAGGGATGAAGTAGCTTAGTCATTGAGGTGCTAGTTTGCAATATAGAACTTTAGAATGGGTTAAAATGAAAGATACTATTATGTTTTGGGATTCCAATTATTGCTTAATTAGGTTTTTCCAAGCATGTATTCTTATTGGTGTACATTAGATTAGGAATGTAAAGGTTAGAACCTAAAACATATATAACGATTATAAATTTAATTTGATAGGTGTTCGGGTTAAAATTGGTAGAAAATGATGTAAACGGTCAAAAGTTTACAAATAGGGCAAATTAGGGTTTTCCTAGTATTTTTATCTTGTACAATGTGTTAATAATGTGAAATATATGGATATGATTGAATAAAGGTTGTAATTATTATATTATTATAACTTAATTTAAGTATTGTGTTTAGGTTTACACAGATAAAAATAGAAACGAGTCATGTTATTAGAACTAGCACAGTTTTTGGAATAGTGATATGAATTAGGGATATTAAGAGAATATGTGTTAATGAAATTAAATTGAATATAGTAATATTAGGGTCTTACACAATATATCATGAGGTGTATTTTTGAACTAGTAACATAAAGTGATGGTGAAGAAATTTGAATGAAAACAGAGGTAAAACGGCTATTTTAGATATCATGCTTAATGACTTGAACATTGAGCTTTTAGAGACTTGTACTTTGAGTTGAAGAGATTTGATATTTCAAATGAGATGTTATATTGCTTGTACATATGCTTTAGAGGCCTTGTGCATTCACTTAGATATAATCATTCATGGAATTAGGGTTTAGAGTGCCTACGATAACGGTTTCAAGCCCAGCCGTTTTGATAAGACAAATGCGAATGATCATTATATGGAATAGTAAGTACTGTTCTATACAATAATGATATGAGATATTGACCTGACGAATTGTGGAAGTTGCATGACCAACAAATAAGTAAGATGGCCATAGAATATTGCGTGTAGCTTATACTACTATAGAAATAACAAGTTACATGACAAACTGAGATATAGACAATCAAGATAATAGAAATAAAGCAAAAATTACCCCGTATAATTGAGTATCAAATGTAAAAAAGTTTGAAGAACATTCTAGGTTGTAATAGTCTCCACCCCTACAAAAAATCACGGTCCACGATATTTTAATTAAAATAAGTACAGAGAAAAGATTTCGAGTACAGGGCATGACCTTAAGTTAGGCTAATCAAGGTTACAAGATCCTCGTGGTTAGGTTTCATAAAAAATTATGTTACTTATCCATAATTATAATATCTCCTTTCACACGTCTACATATTTTCCAAGACCACACCCCACTTGATGAAAGAAAATAGAAATTCACCAATCCTGAAGAACCAGGGATGGAAGGAATACGTTCGCCACTCAGATCGAAAGAAAACGTTATTACAATAAACCTTTAAAAGTCAACATCGAATAAGAACGGCAATCACACGTCTTAGTCAAGGAAAGATTAATGAATTTGAGATAGATACTATTGATGTTTCCGTTGTTAAATACGTATTGCAGAATAAAATAAAATAATTAGGAACGGTAATCCTGGAATGAGATTGATGTCAAGGAATGATTATGGAAGTTTGTAAGAGAGTTTGCTAATCATGTGAGACATACAAATTTTGTAAATTAGAACAGAATGTTGAAGGTAATGAAAGGTAAAAAGGAAAAAGATTAAGGGATTTTTTTGTATGAAAAACTTATTGTGTACGTATGTATATACTTAAGCCCTACTTATATAATTTGTTACTTACAAAAAGATGCGTCCAACTCCTTGTAACTGAGAATTAATAAATTCCATTTTTCAGAGAATTTATAATTTCCTTATTCAAAGAAGAAGTGACCTAAACAATTTCAAAAGTATGATCAAACAAACTCGTGCTTACCTAACTATAAAAACCACAATATGGTAATGTGTAGAAAAAGACTTGTATAGCTGAACACTACAGGTCAGATGGTTGACGTACTGACGCCCATATAATCGAGGATGAAGATTTATATTGCAAAGGTATAAGGAGAGTATTCAGAGTTTGAACATAATAGAATCGATGGAATTGACAAATGATGTTGAGTTTTGATATCAAGATGTAACTGGAACATTACTTATTATTGTTATACTGTATAACTATTACATATCTTACATCACCAAAACATTTAAGGAGTAATGATACTTATCGCTACGTGTCCTTTGGGGTTATGATAACTAGATAAAATAATGAATGACAAGGATTTGATCTTATGTGTAATGGGGTAAAAAGGAACGGTGGGGTGTCAGATGATCCTTCATAAGTAACTTGATCGCGAACCGTAAGAATCCTCAAGAGTTGTTTTCAGCGTTTGATCATTTTATCTTTGCATTTCTGGTCAAAGACCCACTTTGTTTCAAAGTTCGACACTTTATCAGTGGCAAATCTACCTTTGTGGAAGCAGGTTCATTTTGTATACAAAGGAAGGTTTCCATGGTATCTTTTGGGAGGATAAGTCCTAACAGGTTCTTGTCTTCTATTCTGCTGGCGATGGTAACCATCGTTACGGTTGTGATTGTTGTGGATATTTTGGTAGTTGTCATTTTTGCGATTGTTGAAGTGGGTTATGTTGGTGTGGTATTTGGGGTAGTTGTTGTTGTTGTCGATGGTGTTTCTCTTATCTTCTAATGTTTGTTTATGATCATTGGTTTCTTGCATAGAATCGCGTTTTATTATTTGATCCATTAACCTCTGGGATATGGTGATGGCTTCCTCCAAAGTTTGAGGTTTCGAGGCAGTAACGTTTCCTTCAATGCTTCAGGTAGACCTCACGATAAAAGCTTCTAAGAGTTTCTCATTGTTTTAGGCACCGGGGATGAGAGTGGACCACAATGTGGTTAAGTTCTTGAATCTTCTAACATAGGGTTTAAGAACATTTCCTTACACTCCAGATTGTAAAAGTTCCTCTTACCATTTTTTCTGATCTCAGTCCGGGGACAATACTTATTCGTTAGAAGCCTTTTTAACTCAGTCCAGGTGGTTCGATTACTCCTGACTTCTATCCCATAGGTTGGGCCAATATGCATTGCCACCAGGATATTGTGCAATCATCAGTTAAAGTAACATACAAATGTACTGTTAACTTCCTCAGCACAATCTGCTTCGATAAGAGAAGAACTGATTCGGTTCGTCAACCAGCAAATAAGGCCTACTGCTCCTCCGTACCATTAAAGCAAAAAGTGTTGACACTTATAAACTCTTATAGTTTACCCGTTTTTACTGCATAGTCCAGTAAGATTACTTTTTATACACTTGCCATGGCAGCAGTCTGTGCTTCCAGGGCTGCAGTAAAATCAGCAGTCAGTTGCCGGATGGCATCCAAAGTTATGGCTGGTGTTTCGGATGTTGACGTCCTTTTGGGAGGCATCCTATCAACATAAGATAACACGTAATAAGAATGACAACATAAGTTTTTAGAAAGTAAGAGAATGTGATGTTAAAGCACTTAGAGGTTATGGTATGATTCATGAAGACGGAGATAATGATACAAATGATGGAGATGATGATGGAAGAGAGAGATAAGTTGGAAACAATAAGGTAATGAAACTGATTACCTTTATACTAACTTAACATACCTTTTACTGTTACAAAGTCAGGCATTTGACAAGCTTTTATCTATACCACACCATCCCGTGGCTAGGATAAGTTATAAACTATTTTAAAAGTTTTATTGATATTTGAATCTGTAGATGACATCCTAAAGATCTTTTTCTGATTTGTTTGGTTGACGAGCTAGGATTTCTCCATGAATCCGTTACAAGATTTGAAATTCTTTAGTAGCAAAAGGCAAAAACTTATCCATTTTGCCCTAACCGCATTCTTGAAGTATTTTGATGATTATGAGTACTGGATTTTCTTGAGTTAGGTCTTTTAGTTCATCACTATCCCTTCGTAGATCATTCTATCAATAACGTCGTTCCATCCATTTTCTCGATGTGGTGAAGATAAGTTTTGGGGGGGGTGGTGGGTGGTATGGTTCATCTTATTAATTCAAAAAACCTTTAGATTTGTCCCTCATGATGTTTCAGACACATCTTAATCGGACATTTTCCCATTTTAAATATCTAAAGTAGGGTAGGAGTATAAACTAAGGAAGATGGTGATACCAAATCACAGGTTTGATTCCGAGATGAATTAGATAACGTAGTTAAGGAAGAAGATGAGGAACAGATTTGCTTCTTAGGTGGTAATAGTTCTTTAGGAACAAAGAAATATTGAGGATCAAATAATGTAATGAATGGGGTTAATACCAGGAGAATGGAGTCAAAATAGCTGGTGGAGTAATAGGATCTAGTGATGAAATAAGGTAAATTCCCTAGGCATAAAAATGCTTGTACGACCTTCAACAAGGATTATTTGTAGAAAGAATAGAATACTGTTAGATCATAATATCTATAGAGTTTTCCGAAGAGTTAAAAGAACTGCTTCTTGATGAAGCTGGGAAATCATCCGGTGAAACCGAAGTATAGTTAAGAATATTCATAGAGGAAAAAGCATCCTCAATATCGGAAGTAGAGCGGTTGGGAGAAGACATCGTTCTGTTAACAACCCCGTCGTAATAACATAAGTTATTTATATAATAGTATAATAGATATGTATCTTTACATACTTGTTTCGAAATGTAGTGGCACGACGGACCTTGATGGATGAAAAATGAAATGTCGTTATAGTTAAGGTTTTGACCTTGTTCTCTATAACCATGGCGTTGATACCAATCTGTAACACCCCCATTTTTACAATATAGCAGCGAAAGCTAATCTGGGGTATTACTTCATGGATACAACAATCATAATCATAGAAAACAACTTTAAAAGAGACGTTGTTGGAAAAATTTAGTTATCATTCACTATAATCAGAGTTTTTACAAAATGTAGGTCCTAAAATCTAAAAATCATGTTTGAATGATAACAGTTCAGCCACCTTCGAGTCCATGCCACTCCGTACCACAACTTGCTCAATTACCTGAGATAAACATGCTAGAAAGGGTCAACACAAAGGTTGAGTGAAATTCATAGGTTTGAAATGTAATAGTTGAATACAAGTTATAGTTAAAATACTGGTATTGCAGGGATAATTATCATAGAGAACATTATTATCATGGAGAACAGTATTATCATGGAGAACAGTATTATTACCCTAAACTCATGAATCACATAAGAGATATTAAAGAGATATTAGGAGATATTACCCAAAGAGATATTAAAGAGATATTGGGTAATCTATTACCCAAAAGATAATTATAAGAGATATTGGGAGATATTACCCAAAGAGACATTAAAGATTTATTATTGCCATTAGCTCATGAATCCGAAGCCTTAGGGTATGGTGATACGTTATAGCCCCTGCGGGTACCTTTGCCAAAATACCCGCGTGATTTCTAATGATGTGCAATTGGTTACACGTAACTGGGTACACCAACGGGGAGTCCAGCCCAAATAGATCTATTCACATCATTCGCGCTTACTACGGAGAGTAATTAACGGTTCATGATTATGGGGACTTAAAGGCAAAGCAGTTACTTAGGCAATAGTAAATTGAAATAGCATACAGAAATAATTGCATTCATGTTTATAGCATGTATCCCCCTCGCGGGTTTATAAAACATTTGAAATATTGAAATGCGAGGCTATGAACTCACCTGAACAGTTATAGGGAAATTGATAGCAATGTATATGAAATGAATAGTAACGGCTTCGTCACGGGCAACCTGGGGTAATATATGTCAAGTCTTAGTTTGATTGAATATGTAAGATTTTACATTGATGTCGGTTTTGATATTAAAATTATCATAACACCGTTCGGGCCATCATAATTCAGAAGTCATTCAGTAAACGTTTGAGGAGCTAGGGCACTTTAAATTGTAAACCCAACAACTCAGTCAGAACGTAATACCAAGATGAAACTCCTTAATATGAAGCTCCCTAGTATTGTGGTATGATATGGATCCGGGACATGATTTTTGAAAGCACATCGATGATGAATGATATAAGGATTAGAACATAAGCAGTTTTAAGCATTTTATTCAATATCTGGAAATGTTAAGCACGTCAAGCGTTAATTAAAGTTATGTCTGGTAATGTTTTGAATGTGTTTTTATACTTTTTCAAAATGTTACATTTTAGACCCTTGAGTTTGAAAAGTGGCAGAATATACCCTTGGAGTTTGCACTTTTACGACTTTGGTCCCTCAAGTTTAAAAGATATACCAAGTAAACCTTGTACTTTAAAAAGTGACATAATAGACCCCTATAGTTATAACTTTGATAAAATGACACTTTTAGTCCTTTTAGTTATAAGTTTCTGAAATTTACGATATATACCCCTTGCATGGATTATAATTACAAAACATGTCCAAATTGCCATGCAAGCTTATTTTAACATTTCAATAGACATTTATAAGTTATAATAAACTAAAATATGAAGATTTAACACAACGCAAGTTTAAATTAACGATTCGTTAAGCTAGGAAGTAAAACGGGTCAAATTAGGGTTTTAAAATGAAAACGCGCGGGTTTTAAGATCAAATTCTCTTATGACTTATCAAAGCACTTATTTTAACATTATATAAGCTTATTAGGATAGATTATAATAAAAATTTACAAGTTTAGCTCATAGTTTAAGTAAAAACATGAAATTAGGGTTTTGGTAGTACAGTTTTAGATTAAAAAGGCATAACACTTAGGTTTTTGATTTCAAAGCTTTATATTATGATTTTAGCAAGATCATATGAACATTATGACATTATAAAAGCAGATCATATGTTTAGAGAACTTGTTTTGAGCTTATAGCTTGGAAACGGGTTAGAATCAGGACTTTCGGCTTTGTACGCCTAGAATAACGACTCCCAGGCTTTGTTTCTTGGTTTCTTTTGCTTCCTTTCTGAACTTAAGCCTTCTTAATGTCACTTAGGATCTATTAGAGCAAAGTATTGCTTCTATGTAAGGGTAATAGAGGAGGAAGTGGGGGATGAAGAAAAATGAAGACATAAGAGTCCTATGGTCCTATTTATACTAGTTGAGACATCAAGGAGTTAAGAAGCCTTAGGATCTTTGATATGGCATGTGTAAAAGCAAGGTTACGAGTTAGAAGCTAGTGTATGATTTGTAGAAGCTAGAAGTAGCTTTGGTGATAGATGATTTGTCTCTTTGATGCCGGCGGCGATGTAAAAGGAAAAGAGATGATGTGGTTCATTTTAAGACCAAGTATGCATTAGATATTTGTATGAGGTGCTTGTTAGCAGCTTAGGTATGAATTATCTTAGTCATTGAGGTGCTTGTTTGCAATATAGAACTTTAGAATGGGTTAAAATGAAAGAAACTTGGTTCGGTGTATCAAAAAAGATGCTTTAATTAGGTTTTTCAAGCTTGATTTCGTGTACATTTGAATATGGATGATAGGTTTACTGATCCTAAAAACATATATTAATGATTATAATCAAAATTTATGATAGGTGGTTCGTGGTTAAAACGTAGAAAATAGTAAAACGGGTCCAAAAGATACAATAGGGCATAATTAGTTTTTTCTGGATTTAATTCTTAACATATGGTTGTGAAGAATGATGAAATGATGATGGAATATGATTGAGAATGTTGTAATTTATGTTATTATAACTTATTTAAGTATTGGTTTAGGTTTACAATGGATAAAAATGAAGAATGAAGTCATGTTTTTATAAACCTAGCTCAGGTTTTTGGGTTTAGGGATTTGATTCGGGTCTTTAAGACGTAAAAATGTGTATGAAATTTATGAATAGAATACTTAGGTTTACCACATTATATATTGATTGTAGTAGCATGTACAAAAGTGATGGTGAGAAATTTGAATGAAAACAGAGGAAAAACGCTAATTTATAGATATACATAGGTCTTAATGACTTGAACCTTGAGCTCTAGAGACTTGTACTTTAAAAAAAATGAGTAGAAAGAGATTTGATATTTCAAATGAGATGTTATATTGCTTGTACATATGCTTTAGTGGCTTGTGCATTCACTTTAGATATTAATCATTCATGGAATTAGGGTTTAGAGGCATACGATAACGGTTTAAAGCCCGTTTTGATATAACATTGCGAATGGTACATTATAGGAATAATGTACTTTGTAATAAGGATATGATGATATTGACTTGACATATTGTGATCTTTGCTTGACATATATGAAGACATAATGGCCATAGATAGGTTGCGTGAGCTTGTCTACTTTAGTTATGCAAGTTACATGACATACTGAGATATTGACAATGCAAGTAATGTAATAAAGTGAAAAATTTCCCCGTATAATTGTGATCATAGTAAAATAGGTTGATGAAAATTCTTGGGTTGTTATAACCGGTGATTGATCTTGAGTCTGTACCCGATTCTCCCACTGTGCATCGGACTTTACCAACCACCACAGCCACAACTGCAACAACAACAACAACGACAACAATTCTGACAACCATTCCTCTACCACCTCAGCCACAACAAGTTTCCTCAGATTCAATCTTACTCAACCGTCTAGGAGAACTCAAACAACATATCGCAGATTTGGTGGATATGAACCAAGCCTTGGAGGAAAGATTAGACAAACATGGGTCCAGACTGTACAGGTTGGAGAATCAAGACATTCCCAATCAAGTGAGCAAAGTTATGGATGAAATAGTCACGGATGCTGTTGACTGGGCTATGCATACGCCAATTAGGGAATGCTTCAGAGATCTGCCAGAAGCTGATATGAAAGAAATTCTTCATAACCGAATGTGGGAATCCAAATCCTACTAAACTCATGAAGACCACATGACGTTGTACGAGGCTCTAGAAAAGTCTATGGCCCGAGATAACAGAGACCAGCTCCTGTCTGACTTGGCTGAAGCAAGGAAAAAGAAGAAAAAGAGACAGGGCTCACCTAAAACACCATTTGGCTCTCCACCTCATCCTCCACCACCTCCACCACCACCAGCAGGTCCCTCTAGAACTTCAGGAGCCTTTGGTGTTTCTAGGTCATCTCAATTACCACCTCCTCCTCAACCTCCATCCAACACTCAGGGTGGTCAATCTACAAGCACCGTTGCCTCCAGCTCCTCAAAGATGGTTGCTTCAGCAGAATATACGGCTTGGACGATGAACAACACCATAATTAAGCCATCGATCTCACCAATTCCTGAAGAACTTCATATGGGTGACGATTCGACTGCAGACGAACAAGCATACTCATCGAGTGGTGAAGACGTTAGGCGTGATCATATTCCCACGGTAAACTTGAGGTAGAGTTGGTGGAAGCCTATCACTAAAGACCGACCTGCTACACCTGAACCTGTCTGGTCCATCCCATCATCTGGTCTGACCGTCCCAATGAACAACTAGGCCTCTGCTCTGAAGTCTACCTATACACCTTCACCAGAGAACTCACTCCTTGCTCATATCGATGATATGACAACATTCATGGACTGGTATTGCAAAAAGCAAGGAATCTCCGAACTGACTCAACAAGACCTGGAAGGCCCTGCATACGAAATTGTCAAAGTCTTTCATCCCGACGTAGTCAATCTCCAGTTCCAAATGGAAGACTGCCACAAACTTCTCACCGATCAAGTGGACAATGTAATCCTAAGGTACAACGTCAGCAAACCACTACCGTTGGGTGGTGATCCGGGTCACGTCACAATACAACCGGATTTCTTCTTCAACAAAGACTTGGAATATCTACGGTACGGCTGCAAAATAGGTAGGCCTGCCTTGTCAATCTCGAAAATGAAGGCTGCCTATTATCCTAATGTCGGCTTGGAGCAAATGGTACCAGATCAGATGTGGATTGAAGAAGAATGCAAGTATGATGTCGTTGCGATGTATGGTATATCTCACTGGTGGTTTCAAAGACAACGGTTCTACATTGATCGACACACATCTGAAGGGGATCGTAGGGCTATACAGACCCATATACGTATCTTAAGTGTCGTCCAAATTGAAGTCTTTCCAATGTATAGGTACAATTACATGAAGAAGATTGTCCTTCATCGCGCTGATCTCAAAGAATATGTCATCGCAGAAAGGGACTTTAAATATTTGTACCCTAGTGACTTTGAAGATCTATACTTGTTGAATCTTCAAGGTCACTTGAATCATCTCTCACCCGAAGACAAAAAGATTCTCACAACGCGTAGAAGACTTCCAGCTAGGGATTAAGAGCTACCAGACGCAGTTAAACCTTACCAAACCTCGATGGGATGCCAAGGGATTTGAGTACAAGCATGACTTCACAGTGATTGACTCTCCAAGGGCCATCACGTTTAGGGATAAATATGGCGTTCAAATGATCATGAGGTTCAATGAAATCCACAAGTTCAGTGATGGTACTCTACATTAGATTGATGAAGCGTTGGATTACAGAGTCAAGGAATTCAGGGTCAACAGGAGGAATTCGGGTTTGGATACACGGTTTTAGAAGAAGAAAGACGTCGACAGAAGCAAGGAGTTTATGTTTGCCATACAGAAACGACTTAAGACAAGACGTATCTTTCGGAATCTGGAAAGCTTTGTTGGGGGCAGGATAAGAGAAGGAGACTACCGATTGCTGAAAAGAACCGAATGAGGGGTAGTTTTCTTATATGTTGTTGTCATATGTACATTCTACCGTAGTGATTAAACTGTCTCTTAGACTTGTATATTAAGTAGTCATATGTTCCATAATCGGCTCGTATAAACCTGACACACTTTCTCCCAAATTTTCCTAACTTAAATCAATTGAGACCCAAAATCTCAACGGATTTAAAATTTTTGCTCGAGGGAGAAAATGTAATTTAATTATGAAAATCTGATAAAAATTGTGATTTCTTAAAGTGTAGGCTCCCCCATATGTGCTAAACTCTTTCGAACATCGATGCACATATTGAGGGGGAGCGAATGGTTATGATGGTAATTGTGGAATCACCTAAGACCGACCATGTAATTACTTTATCGGAGTTATAAGGATGGTAAGGTTAGGTACTCGATCCCACGATCCCGCCAGAGCCGGAGGGATCTACCCAGGGACAATCCACTAGTTAGTGTAGAAGTCCTTAGGTATGATCATAAAAGGAGTAATGTGAGAATAAGGGAATAGTGCAGACTGAGATGGAGCTAGTGCTGGAACACACCCAACAAGGTTCTAGTAATGAAATCTCGGTAAGCACTAAAGGGGTTGAAGAATGAAAAAGAAATGCTAAGATAAAGGGTGAAAAGAAAGCAGCCCTCCTTAAACCTTAGGCAGAAACCGGGTCACTACATATGCTGTCAGAATCACATGGTTGATTGCTGACATTGAAGACAAGTATCATGGACCCAGTGATACGCTGCACAACCCTCCCTAGCCACTCAAGATCCCTCAAAGGACTCTTGTTTCATTCTCACGGAGATCAATACATTTCTATCGTCTCTCTCACTCCGAGTTAGTCGATATTGAAAAGGTGGCAGTCCGCTCCAGCCTCCGACTACCAAAAACCAAAAATGCACTATTGAGTCTAGAGCCATGAGATCATCAATAAATCTCGTTAGGACACTATTCCAATATACTTGTGTTTCACACACTGTGAAAACAAGGATTATCTTAAGAGTCCTACGCATTATCCTTGTGATATTGCCAGAACATCCGAGTGATACGAAAGTATTCACAGTGAAGATGGAAATCCTGCTAGAGCCAACGTCAAACAAGCTCTAGGTAGGTGACTTGTGAGATCCTTAATGGATCAAACTTGTGACACTGGGCATCGATTCGGTCCAGATTATGAATTGACGGAGGATGAATTTTTGATAAAAGCTTAAAACTCTCGATGTGTTACAAAAATCACTTTAACTAGTGACACATCGATTGATTTTCAAATCAATTTTATCTTCAATCGGTGAGAGAGTAACTCACTGATTCACTCTTACCGTTCTATTAGTAGCAATACTATTAGTGAGGTAGCCTGCTTTGAGGTGTCCGGTAAAGAGATACTAGCAAGTACAGTGAATCTAATGCATCTGCGTTAGATGATCTAACACTTTGAGCTGGAAACCCTGTCAAGGAGGTTCTTATAATGAATCTACCTGATCACAGGTACAATATTTATACTGTAAAACGGTCCTCACGGAACCGGAGGTTAATGCAACCGAACTCTGACGAATGACAAAGCCATATTCGTCACCAAGCTTTATTGTTAACTGTTGTATTTCAGGATTACATAAAGATGGAGATGCAGATGCCTCGTTCCAGTAAAGTCAATTCACAACCCCATGCTCACACTTAATGTTTCTAATCAAAGACATCATGACAACTGAAAGACCTACAACACAGCTTCCGCAACTCTGATAAGTACTATCATGATCCAGAAGAGTGTGAGTATGCGGGTCCGAAAGTCACAACATCACATGAAGGCAATATTCCACAACAAGGATGATTAAGAGATTTAAAGTGGATGGTGATCTCAAAGAAAGCTCAAAGATCACTCAAGTCCAAGGAACAAAGCTCAAAGATCACTACTTGATGTACAAAGACAAATGTTGAAGAATCAAAAGACTACAAGCCAGAATCAAAGATTAATTCAAATATAATGCTAGGATTTAATTTGTATTTTCTAGGGTGACCTCCCTTAGGGGGAGATTGTTAGGATTATGAAAATCCATGTAAAAGACTCGGTCACCCCGTGTTATATCTAGCATAGGTTAGCTCGTAGTCTTAGTATTAATCGTTTAGTTACCGTACGACTTATGGTGTTGGGCCAAGTCTTTACCCACTTGTTAGCCTACTCCATGGCCCACTTAGGGGCACCAAAACACTTGTATAAATATCCCTTTCCAGCCATAGGAAGGGGTTGGTTGTTCATTTTATCACAAGCATACACTAAGTGATTTTCTCTTACTAGAACTCCCATTTTCTCTCTCTAGAAATCGGCCAACCCTTAATCCATACCTTGTATTATGATATCCAATATACTACACTTGTGTTGTGGTTTGATTGTTCTTACTTTTATCTCTTTTTGTGTGCAAAGGTGAACTTATATTATTAAAACGTCAAAAGTTACAAAGGATTACAAAGGAGGAAACAATCCTATACAACACACTACATACTATACTACTGAATAACAAGAACCAGAGGATCTCTGATACTACTCAACATAGGCTTTCTCTGAAGACAAAGAAACCAAACAGCATAACATCCATACCAGCACCACTTGAGCACTGTCATTCTATATCACCTTATTTAGCACCAAAACCATACTTCCTTGACTACATTTCCCAACTTATTTCTCCCATAATCACTCAACCATCATCTACAGTGAATTAAGGGATCATAAGAGGGCATCATCAAGAAAACTATAGCACCCATACACATTACCTAAGGGGCTCTTTCTCATCAGCTACATTTCCAAACCAGTATCATCTCAACCTATCAGTAGCTACCCTTTACTAAATAGGATAAGAAGATATAAGGGATGACATCACTGGCAAGAAAACACCCACCCATAGATAGAACCAACCAATCCTCCTTGATAGTGCATACATGAGACATACACTATCCTCTTAGACCCTTTATAACCAATGTATAGTCCTTCGTTATGGTACATCATCTAGAATTAGACCTCTTATCTTTTATCAGTCCACACCAATTTCCACCCATGGCCAAATTGGAATGAAAAGACTACTAAATAAGTATAGTCATACCCAGATGACTCCAAGGTATTAGAAACTATACATTGAGGTCTGAATGCAATTGCATCCATCATATACATCAGGATACAGGACAATTCTAAATTCAAACTTGACAATTCTGAGTTCTTACTCTTATCTCTTGTCTTACCTTATTTGCTCATACTATCCTATTAATTGTTTAGATAAATCAAGACAAAGGTATCCGGATCAATAACCTTGGTGCTAATTCTCTATCTTGTTTGAACTCGACTCAATATTGTCCATAGTTGTCATCTGCTACTCAATAATACTATTCACCTCTTGCACCACAACGTTCTTATGATGCACCAATAGTACAACAATCACAGTATCAACCATAAATTTTTACTAACTCTCTAGTGGTTCATCAGCAACCATATCAAGCACCAGCTTTGCAGCAATCCTATCAAGCACCTGCTATTCAGCAACCATCTTCTAGAGAGTTAGATTCAAGACTTGTTATTCCATACTTTAACCCTTCTAATGATCCAATTACCAAATTAAACAAGCTAATGGCATTTGTAACTGTGACACCCGTGATTTAATCAAGTTAGTGATGCCTTTAGAAATGGCTAAGAGTTTGTTTTGTGTGATTTCTTGTGTGCTATTTGTTAAATATGTGTGCTAAGTGGTTTAAATAGGTGCATGATATCATTTTGAGGTGTATGATCATCTCATTTTGAGTGCGTTTGTGTTTGATGATGAGTATTCCATTTGGTCACGTATAGTGATAATGGAAAGGAATGACGTATTGCATGCAATGCTACGTAAATAGTTAGATGAGTTTGTGTTAAGCGGTTTTGGGAAATGTATTATGTTAGGAGATAAGTTAAGTGAGTGAAATATGGAAGTTTGTAGCAAACTTTCTAAATATAGAAAGTGAAATTGTGAAATGAAAAATATTTTAAAGATTAGGTAATAGCGTTATGTAAAAGGTTTCCCAAATTAGCTTTTTTTTTATGAAAACTTAAGGTAATGAAGATAATTAGTTAATTAATAATAAAATAATATATATATATATATATATATATATATATATATATATATATATATATATATATATATATATATTATATATATAATATATATATATATATATATATATATATATAGGAGGGGGAGAACGAATTTGTATAGGAAAATATAAAAAAATTAATTAATTAAAAAGGGAGGTGATTGGATCGGTTATAAAGAAAGAAAAAAAGGAAACAAATCTGATTACAATTAGGATTCTAGGTAGTATAAATATAAGATCAATAAATCCCTAAAACACTTTTCTCTCCTCTCTTTTGTTGTTTGGCCGAAACCCTCAAGAAGAAGAAAAAAAAGATTTTTTTTAATCAAGAACAAGTTGGTGATTTAGTGTTCGAGAATCAAGAATTTAGGTATGTTCGTAAACCCTAGTTGTTTAGTTTTCTTTAAATCATGTAACAATTATTATGGTGGATCTTTAGGGTTTTAAAAACTTCTGTAATTAAGGATGTATTAATCATGCTAGAGTGTTAAGGGTTTAATTAGGATCTTATTGGTGTAAGTGGTTAGAGTTAGATCGCTTTAATTCATGATTTAGAGTTGAGCAGAATTTAGGGCTGTGTTCAACTGATGATATCTAAATGTTAAAAACATGTTTTGATATGATTCAAAAGCCTAAATTGTAGTTCAAAGAGTCTATTTATCAAAAAGTCTGGCCTCGAATGATTTTGAGTTCTGTAGTTGGTCAAAGTTGGTTACAAAAAAAGTTTTACAAAACAGTAAATACGGGTCAGAATTAGGTCATGATTAGGAGGTAACCTTAACTTAAAAGTGGAATTAAGGTTTATTCAATCTACAATGATTAAGTTCTATATGTATATAAAGAAACCGTTGAAGGAGAGCTTCTGATTGTGTGCTTAAGTAGGGTAATTAGGGCCATACTTTTTAGTGTGCAATCAGATCCGAATTGGGATAGTTTTGAAGTTGAATTTTATTTGGGATAGTTACACATGTAATGGGAGCTTGGGAATCACATGGTAGTTAGTAAACTCATAAATAAACTTAGATAATTTTTGGTATAATTTATGCAGGTCAGCAAGTAAGGTTTTTAAGTTATTAAAGATACACTAAAATTCTGCATTTTTGAATAAATTATAGTTAACTAGTGTAATGTGTTAATGAGGTGGTTAAGGTTGGGCATGGTATCGGGGTGACCCATGATGGTTAATCAAACCCTTAGACATCCATCTTATTGTGTTACATGGACTCGATGTATTTTAGCTTGGTCGCGTGTAACCGTGTTTATTTATTTATATAGTTGAGTGATAGGAATTGGAAGCTACATTTTGAGCATTCAGGTGAGTTACATAGTCCTACTTTTTATTGCTTTTTAAACTTGGGATGGAAATGATGCAAGTGTTAAAAAGGGTTTTAAATTGTTGTGATTATGTGTTAGTGTAAATGCATGGACTATTATGTGACTGATATGCTTTATGTGCTACATGTTCGTGATATTGATAATGATTATTGTTGCCTAGTCCAAAGGGTTACTTGTCGGGAATCCATAGCCGAGCAATGAGGAAAAGGATTTGGTATGATCCAAGAGTGATTGAGGTCGTCTGCTTGGTGTTTGAGTGATTGATTGGATTGAATTGCACGTTAGCTTGTATGTTAGTTAGCATAATTGTCATTCGAAAGTATTGTTTTATAAACACAGTAATTCGGTTAATGATTTGTAATGGATTAGGAATATGTGTGTCTGAAAACCCTATGTTCTCACCAACCATTGTGGTTGACGTATAAGCATCATTTTTTCAGGTATTCAGCAGTATGATATTAAAGTTAGAGAAAAAGTGGCTAGATGGACCGTAGGCAGCTGCGAAGTTTAGTTATCTAGATACGTATATTGTTTTTGGGATGTTGAAATGTTATTGTTTTGCTTTTGTATTATGATGTATAGAATGTTTGCATGTCGATGACGTTGGCGTGACTGCCTTCATTTTCATTACAATGCCTTTTTAGATTTTGTTGATGTTTTGGGAATTTTATAACACTGCATGTCTATACCTTGTATTTTATGCATGTTTTAGTTCTCTATATAGACGCTAATGTGTTGTGATGATTCCCTTTCTTGTCGCGCCTCGCGTTTCCTCCTTGGCAGAGTGTGACAAATTGGTATCAGAGCTAATGGTACATAGAGAAAGTAGGTGTTTAGCCTAGACATAACCTAGGGGTCCTTCATGTATATGCATTTAGGGCTTAAGTGTTTGATGCTATAACTGCTATGCTTCCCCTCTATTTTTGCATAGCTTATATATCTCGTATTTTGCTAAGTTGTCATTTTAGTTATTTTGCCTACCATTATCTGATATGATATGTATTACTTTCTTAGTATTTTAGCTATGTTTTTCCCTCACCCGTAAGAAGTCTCGTTGGGGAACCGTTTTCCCAACTAGACTTAAGCATTATAAGGAGCCTCTTGTGGAACCGAAGGAGATAGGATAGTTGATCATTTGTCGGATGCACGTAATAGGTCTGGACTCGCGGAGTCAGGTGATTCCTGCGGAGGCAAAGTCAAACCCAAGAGAGGCCCAGTAAAGTTTATCCCGTCCTTTACCTCGTCATGTTGTTATTGATTATTTCTTTTGGATATTTTGTGTTTTGGGAGACGTTGCAAGACTTTCGTTCCTTTATGTCGTTTTGATTTTATTTTGATATAAGTAAGTAGTTATTTGATGGAGCATCCTTTATGTTTTAAGTTGGAGTGGTTTAAGATGTACAATGTGGAATATGTACTTATATGTGAATTATGATTGAAATGGGTAGTCTTGGAAGTAAGTACACGTGTGAAAGGAGGCAATTATAATTATTGTGGCCAACATAATTATAAAGGCATCACACACGTAGACTTGTGACCATGACTGCATTTATTTGTGTTTGGTTGTAAGGTGGTAGTGTAATATGTTTTTTATATGGGTAGAGAATTATTCTCTTACCCTAATTGGAGGATATGTTAAATTGAGTTGTATAACAGTAAGTTTCTCTTCTATCTAGTAATTTCGGATACCTATTATTATTATTATTGTGGTTGCTTGTTTGCTCGGTTGTTTGTTCGGATTTCCTAAGTCTAAGCTTAGCATCCCTTCATCGTACTTTGTTACTAACGATACCCGATTTTTCCCTATTCGACGTCTTGAGTATATTTGGTTGTTCGGGTCCAGCTCTTACGGAAATAGGCGCGTTTTCGTTAGTTTCTTTCGTTCATTGATTACTCGTATGAGTATCCAAACGTTTCTTAACACTAATTGTTCCTAACATATTATGTGGATCATTAACGCCCTGGTTGTATATCCCTTGGTTTTCGTACCCTTTGGCACGTTTAGTATCGATGCCTTTTAGGTTTGCTCTCAGATCGTTATTTGGATAAGACCTTACGTATTTTCGTTTTGGTACTAACGTCTTACATGAGTTTTCTTGTAATAGTCGTTTGTTTTATTTTAAGTATATGGTTCCTATTATTTTTTCTTCGTTTTTAAAAGCAAATAATTGTGTTATGAGTTTTTACGGTGTTTTATTTACGATCCCTTTTGGTATTATGGTGTCCTTTTGTTTGAGTAACATATTTTATAATTGAGTCTAAATTATAAAAGCCACTCCCTTTGAAGTATTGTGTTTTAGTGTTTGGGAAAAAACTGGTTTAAAATGTAATCTTTGTAATAAAATATGTTAAATGGCCCATGCAAATATGTATAAAAATTGTTTGGGTGGTTAAATAAAATTTATTTTAATATATAAAAGCAGGTTTAAAGTGATTCAATAGTGGAAGGTGCGATACACCAATAGATATTCCCCACCCTCTCTAGATTTTTATGACAACCATAATGAATTTTCAAAGATTACATTTAAGACAATTTCATTATTATTTAAAATAAATTTTATACATAAAGTGACTTTCTTTATTTTAAATTGATTTTTATAAAAACATTAGTTAATTTGGTCTTTCGAGTAAAGTCGATAATTGGTATAAGAATTTTCGTCTTTGGTATTGATTTTTTAATGTGTTTATTTGTCGTGGTACGCCTGTTGATTTTCTTTCGTTTGTGTGTTCACTCGGTACATATACGTATCTTTTTTTTCAATGGATTCTTATGTCATTTGATCCACGGCTATTTGCATATGTGGAATCCCCTATATGTATTCTAGCATTTGATTCGATATTCGTTTGTTATCCTATTCGATTGTTAGTAACCCTTGGAGTTCGTTGATACCGTTGAGTCGTGGAAGCTTTGATGTGATTGTGGGAATGGACTGGTTGTCCAAGAAGAAGTTTGTGATAGTATGTCCATGAAAGCTAAAATGGTAATTTATAATGCTTTGCGACGTAAAGAATATGAAAGAATTTTTATGTGTCAAACCATAAAAGAAATTTGGGATACTTTGTTAATCACTCATCAAGGCAATAATCAAGTCAAAGCTAACAAAATAGATATTCTTGTTCAATAATATGAACAATTTATGATTTCGGAAGAGGATTTAATAGATAATGCATTTGCTAAATTTAACACTATTATTACTAGTCTAAAAGCACTTTATGAAAGTTTTTCTAGCAAGAATTATGTTAGGAAATTTCTTAGGGCATTACATCCTAAATGGCGCGCAAAAGTCACAGAGATTGAAGAATCAAAGAATCTAACAACTCTATCACTTGACGAACTCATTGGAAATTTGAAGGTTTATGAAGAAGTAATTAAGAAAGATTCTGAAACCGTCAAAAGCAAAAGAAAACAAAGTAGATCTTGTCGGTACCAAATTATATCATTTCACTTCCATACAAATAGGTATGAATCAATGAGATTAAATTTGTCGTTAAGCTCTTGTCTTTGTCTTGGTCTTTATCTTATTATAGGCTTGTTCCTTCATGCTTTGTGATCTTTGATCTTGAGCCTTTGTCACTGTCTTTTGACTTTGTCTTTGCGTCCGAGATCTTTAAATCTTTATCCTTCCGTCTTGATCGTCTTTGCCATCTTGCGATCTTGTGTCTTGACCAACATGCTCATACTTTGCATCATCTTAAAAGCTTGCTAACAATCTCCCTTGATAGACTTAATATCTTTGAAGGAAGATCTTGTATATCAGAGTTTGTGCGGAAGTCTTTGTCTTTTAATTCTTGAGCTTTCATGATTCTTGAATCTTGATGCTTATAGTATGTCTGTGTAGTTTGAGCATGAGCATGTGGTAATGAATCCGACTCCAGCTGGAATGAGGCATCACCATCTCCATCTTTATGTATCCTGAAATAAAACAGTTAGCAATAAAGCGGGTGGACGAATATGGCTTTGTCATTCGTCCGGATTTGGTTAGATTAACCTCCGGTTCCATAGGACCGTTTTTACAGTATAAATACTGTACCTGTGATCAGGTAGATTCAAAGAATCTCCTTGACAGGGTTTCTAGCTCAAAGCGTAGGATCTTCTAACACAGATGTATTAGATTTACCATGCTTGCTTGTTCTCATTACCAGAACGTCCCAAAGCAGACAACACGGTTAGAGTGAATCAGACAATTACTATCTTTCTGATTAAGTCATCAATTCATTTACTAGAACAAGTTTGATTCACATTGAATCGCACCATCGTTTCTTTCCAGTTGACACAAGCTTGATTCATATAGAATCTCATAAGTCACCTACCGCAGTGCTATTTGATGATGACACTGGAAGGATTTCCATTCGTCGCTGTGAATACTAAAGAGTATCACTCTGAATGTTCTGGCAGAATCACAAGGATAATGCATAGGACTCTTGTTAACAGCTTGTTTTTAGTAATCGGAGGCTGGAGCAGACTGCCACCTATTAGTGCGTTTTGGTTTTTAGTAATCAGAGGCTGGAGCAGACTGCCACCTATTCAATATCAACTAACTTGGAGTGAGAAAGTCAATAGAAGTCGTGTGTATCTCCATGACAAATGAGATAAGTTTCTGTTGAGAGAAACCCGAATGGCTGGGAAGGGTTGTGCATTGCATCACTGGGTCCATGATTTCGTCTTTAATGTCAGCAATCAACATTGTGATTCTGACAGCATATGTTGTGACCCGGTTTCTGCCTAAGTTATGTGGAGGGCTTCTTTCTTTAGACCCTTTATCCATACATATCTTTTTTAATTCTTCAACCCCTTCAATGCTTACCAAGACGTCATTACTAACACCTTGTTGTGATTGTTCCAGTGTTAGCTCAATCTTAGTCGGCATTCTTCCCTTATATACATTCATCTCCAATTATACCTAAGGACTGCTATTTCTAACTATGGAGTGTCCTTGGGTAGATCCCTCCGGTTCTAGTTGGATCATAGGACTAATACCTAACCTTACCACCTTATGACTTCAGAATCGTCGTGAAATAAGATGTTGTAGGGTATGAGATCGTAACCATAAAACCTTTTTCGAATAGCACTTTTAGTTCACATTTTAATTACATTTCTCCCCTTATTTTAAATACTAATGCACTTAGTTTTTGAAATACTTTGTGATTAAAATTTGTCTTGAAATACCATGGGGAAATCTTTTAGTTAGCATGAATTACATGGAACATAAACTTGCCCCCCTTCAATTTTACATATGTTTGACACCAAAAACAATGATACCAAGTTGTAAAAATAAATATAAAATTGAGGTTGAACATTTTGTCATCTTATAACTATCATTCTATTTAATTGTCATTATTATCTTATTGTTATTAAGAGACTTTTTGGGAATGGTTTGAATATATAAGAATGGTTGTGATATGATGTATC
>BQNB010037632.1:0-10005 GCA_026074375.1 Tanacetum coccineum
AGAAAGATTATTTTCATGGATAATCAGCCGAACTTCATTTTGTTTTGGGGAGAAGTTAAGACCCCTTATATTCCAAGTGGCAACATTAATCATTGGAAACCGTATTAACGGGAGTGCTTGCCCCCACAACATTAGACGTAACATTACCATTTCGATCAATCAAGAGTTCTTCGTCCACCTCTTCATCACTAGGATTTAGAACTTCATCAAGCTTCTTGGACGAAAAGTTAGAGAACCCCTCATCATCATTGGTCTCCAAAATGTTAAAAGAATTACTCACATTAAGCTCATTAATCGGCGTATCCATAGCAGCCTTAAGCGAAGATTCGCCTTTATCTACACGCCTATAATGCAATTGAGGCTGTGGTTTTGTCAAACGAACACCAGCAACTTTTTGATGTCGATTACCACTTTTATGCTTCTTCTTTTTCACTTCAACAAAGCCATCATCCTCAACATTCTCCACCGGAGCAGCTTTAGGTAATTTAGGGCATTTATCCGAGTGATGATCAAACACCAAACAAGTAGCACAGCGGGGCGGATTCCATTCATATTCTACGGGATGGCAATTACCAATGAATCCAAAAGATCCTTTTCGGCCGAAACCTCAATCAAAGCTCTAGCATATGTGCTTTTACCCCAAGAGCTCAAACACATGCTACTAGTATAGGAGTCCAAAGTAATAGGTTTGCCAAGTTGTGTGGTAATCAAACTCAGCCCAATTTCCGAATACGCCACAATAGGAACATGATGTAGCTTGATCCAAACCGGAGCCTTTTTGACCTCCGCTTTCTTCAAATCTGTATTAGGAGACCATACATTCAAAATCAACGGAACCGTACGTATCAGCCAGGGTCCATCCTCCAGCACCCTATTCATTCCCTCCTTACTTTCGAATTGAAATAGGAAAAATTCATCATGGAGTTGAGTACGTTTCAACCCATACTTAGCCCACGTGTTTTTCACATAATTTTCAACAAGTGGAAACGCAAGACGTTTTCCAATGAAAAAACCATACAACGTATTCGAAAACCTGGATTTAACCTCCTGAACAGCTTCAAACGGAATAGCCACAGCAGCACCTTCAACAACAACCTCGTTCCTAAGCTCCTTAATTTTCACGATCTTCTTATTAGTATTAGCTTGGAGAACAGAAGCAAATGAGTTACCATTCTTGTTAATCGGACCATGTTGTGACCCCGAAGTAGCACCACCAAAGATCTCATCACTACACGAACGAATACCATCAGACGTAGGATTCGAAAGACTATCCACCTGACGAACAGAACCATCAGCAGATGTAACATACGTACCAGGTTGATTCAACGGCATACCACGCAATGCCGTACGTAACGTACCAGATCGCATCCCCTTACCTTCAATGTTCTTAATCTTGTCACCAAGAGCAGCGTTTCCCTCTTTATCACCCATCGTAAAACCCTAAAAACCGAAACCAATGAACACAGCAGCAGCGATTGACAATAAATAAAAGAAACCCTAACTCAGCGAATTAGGGCTAAACCAATTAAATACTAGTGTCTAACCGACTTCCATCATGCAAAAAGTAATAAATTAATTAGAACAGTCAATAACACGCGAAAACCAAGAAACCCTAATAATCAATAATCCCTAGACCTAATGATTACGTCGAAACAAATAAAGATCAATTTAGAATCAGATCAGGATGAACCCTAAAAACACAACGATCTAATGAATGATGTTTAAACAGAATTAGAGAGACGAAAAATTCGAAACCCTAACCCTACTAAAAACACGTCGAATTAAATCAATGGATTAATAGTGTAAACATCAAGATCAGATGCAAGAATCGAACGTTATTTGATGAATGGTAATCAAACAAGCAAAAGGAAATCGATTAGATGCGAAGGGTTCTTGAATCCGCCATTGTTAAATTAGGGTTTTTATCTATTTATGGTGTTCTTGAATCCGCCATTAAAGAATGATTTTGATGAGCTAAACGAAGATGAATGTTTTGACCCAGGGGGTGAGATTGATGTTTTTGCAAATGTTTAAGATGACGATTATTTCCCCTTCACATTTATCATTCTAATTTTTCTATCGTATCTCACCAACCCTGAGGTTTCTCCTTTACTTCTCTCCACCGGGAGTGAAGACACCATTTTTTACCCCGGTATCTCCACTTAGAGCCAGTGGCATATCATCGAGATGGAACTTTCATATGCTTTAATGTTTATCCAAACATTAATGAAAGCCCGATTAAGATTTTCTCTTCCATTTGCTTTCCCCATGGACAACTTAATGCGGGGATCGAGTTAAGCTAAGTGACCTTAAACAAGCGCTTCGTGGGTGGCAACCCATGCTTATCCGTAGTATGATAATATTAGTAATGAAAAAAATATGTTGTTGTGATGAGGCTCGCCTCTACCTTTCCCGTGTTTTGTGTTTTGTGGTTTATTGTTCAGGATTGTCCTGGATTTTTGAAGCCTCTCGTGCTCGCGGTTTTGTCCTTCGATCACAAGAGCTTCAAATCCTCAGCTTCATTTGGGAATCCAATATCCTAATCTAATCGACTAACGTTTATCTTTAAGCATACTTAATAAATGGCTTAGGATTTACGTAGAGACCCTTCTAAAAACATTGAGGACAATGTTTAAATCTAACATGGGGGGATATATCGATTTGATTGTGCCTACAGCCGTTGTTTTCACGTAATCCCGTTTTTACCACCAAAATACCAAAAAAATGAAAAAATTTAAAAATTTTCAAAAATAAAATAAGTGTTTTGTCACAATTTTGACTTTCGTGTTGGGTAGAATAAGAATAAATTTTGACTCGATTGAGCGTGTTGAGCTCTAGCTTGTTCCTTAACGTTTAGACTAAGCGTTCGCAGAAATTTGCGAAGAACAAAAAATGATAGAGTTAAGTATGAGTTAGATGCTAAACAAGGATTATTTGGAAATCCTAAGAGCTTATGTATGTAATTTGTGGTTTTTTCTCCTATAAGCTCCTAACCGGACTAATAATACGTGCTATTTTTGGAGATTAAACTTAAATCAACCATTTTTGAGATGTAGTTGATAGCAATAATTTTAGTCTTAGTTCAAATTTATACTTAAATTTTTCAAAAAGAAGTCTTCTCAATATATCGTAAAAAAATGAAAAATATGATGAAAAATGGAATGATAAGTAATAATTATAAACTGTGGGCTGATAAAAGTTTGCTGCATCTTGTCGGCTCACAACCGATGTTACAGCCTTCTAAAAAAAAGCCCATAGTAAGAATAAAAATCCGAGACTGATAAAAGTTTGCTGCATCTTGCCGGCTCACAACCGATGTTGCAGCCTTCTAAAAGGTCGAGGGTTACAATTGCATCAATGTTATGTTTAATATTAAGTGTGAATTAATAAATGTAAGATCTCTTTTTGTTAAATTTAAATATGCTTTTGAACTTTGACTATTTCATTTTAAGTTTTTAAATAAGCTATGTATATACGGGAAACCTAAGAGTTTTTGAAACCAAAGGTCCGTGAGTCCCGATACTAGTCTCTGTGGGGTGTCAAAAGCCTGGTCACTTAGCCGCAAGGTTGGGATGTGCCGAGACGAAAGTCGCTACATGGGATGATCTCGCCTTCAAACTCATTATTCTCGGGTGAAACGTGAAGCATAGAATTTTGCAAAACGTTGATCCATGGTTGAAATTCAAAATGACACATTCACCTAATATATAATAATTGCGGGGAATGAAAAGTTCACAAGTTGCAAATATGAGTAGTGTTAGCATCTTAACTGATATTTAACAGTGATTTCGTTTTAAGCTTGGTTTGGGACGAGTGAAAAGTCGGGGACGATAAATTTATCCTTTTTGGGGCATTTTAGGATTGAAATGCGTCTTGTTCTATGATCCCTAACAGTTAAGAAAATAACAAAAGTCAAATAAGTTAGTTGCTAAAATAAATAAATAAAAATAAGAAAAAGGAAAAATAACAAAAATATGTGTAGGAATAAGTGTATATCTTTAAGAATGGTAAAAACAGGGCTTTTCGAAGCTATTGATTCTTTAATTCCCCTCGATGAACACTTAGCTACTTTTCGAGGTAATTGGTCGAGGGGGATCGAGATTCTTAGTTTTCTTAAGTGCTTACTTATAGCATTGCGTGAAGACACGGCAATATCTTAGTATGGGGGATTTTGGTATGTGTTTAATTACACATACCTTTGACCATTAAAAATGGACTTAAATGACCAAAAACGTACCAAAAATACATTGTATTAGTATGTTTTACATTTGTAGTGTGCAGGTAACGGATATCCAAGAAAAGGACAAAATCAAAGCCAAAACAATAAAACCGAGCACGAGAACGGAAAGACCGTGAGAAGACAAAAAGACATAATCAAAGTCAACAAAAAAGTCAAGGTCAAAGTCAAAAGCATCGAAAATCGAACCCGAAAACCTAAATTGTCAAAAGTGGGCCCACCCGAACCCACCTAGTGGGCCTGGGTCAGCCCACTTATATGTTACAAACATTATAAACTCCAAAAAAGCCCAAGTCTATCTTTTATACATACCGGCCCAAACAAGCCCAATCCCATCCCCCTTATAACTCCTGTTAACACAACCCCCCTTTTCAACCTTTACATCGTTAGTCCTTTAAGGACTAACAGTGCAAACACCAATCTAACTTCAAGGGCCAAAGATGCAAAGTGGAAGGACTATGATTGAAATAGTTATATACACCCTCAGGGACCAAACTTGCCCATTTCCCAAACTATTAAAAACAGCGCGAACACTATTTATCTCCCACACATACTAAGTGTGTCCTGTCCTCACTACCCGCCAAAATAAACAAACACTGTTCCCCTTTCTTCTCCCATTTGTCTACCCACACCTATACACACCTTATCCCATCTCATGACACCTTAGCAATCCATAGCATTTCCATTCGTCCAAGGAATAGGACAAGAAATGAAGGGCTATGATCTTAAGACTTGGGCACTACTTATTTTGGATGGCCAAGATTGCTCTTTGAAGGCTCTCATACAACAAACACACCTGCAGGAGCTCTCACAAAGAAAGTACACATCTAGAACCTTCAATGGCTTAGTATAAATAGAGCTCATTTGTAAGCCTGACATGTGAGAAATCACATATCCTTTTTATATCCAAATTGGCCCTTAAAATGATCATAATGTGCAAAAATATACTTGTATTTGTGTATTTTTTTTGTTTGTGAATGTGTAGGTACGGATAATGCAAAAATCACAAGAAAATGGTCAAAACCGGACGAACACGGACACGAGAATGGAAAGTGTGCAAAAGAGCCGGAGATTTCTAGCAAAAGGTCAATAAAGTCAACTCTTGGTCAACATTGGTCAATCATAAAAAGACAAAATCCTCAAAAATACCAAATCGGTCCTTAAAGTTAAATCATATTACACAAAAATCCCTAAAACCCTAACACCGTTATCTCTTTTATACTTAAGAGATAACGGTCGTTAAATCTCTTATAAAACCAAAAACATAAACCTGTTAACCCATCACCCGGCCCATTTCTCCTTATAAAAGCCCAAGTCAACAAATACACCCGGGTCAAACTCAGTTAAAAAGGAAAGAAAACACGCGGGAAAAATAGTTTGTTACAGTTCATCTCCTTCTTCGTTTCACCTTGTGTAAAACAAAGGGTAAATTGAAATTGACAGCGTGGCTCAACAATTCAAGTGACAAGATATGATGTGACAGAGTTATACGTCACCAAAGCCTCCCATTGGCTAAGACACCACAAGGAAGGACACGCGGGCATTTATAGAAACACACCAATGATTGAGATTTTGCACTAAATCTAGTGCAAAAGAAGCACAAAGGGGTCTGACACACGGAATGCCACGTTGGCAATCCGTGTGACAAATATCAATCCAACGGTCATAAGATGAATCCAATGATTGGCAAAAATTAAAGGGTGTGGATCAAAAGGAGTGTGTAACAAACTTGGAGACCTGGAAGCTTCCTTATCCTACTATAAATACAAGGGCATCCTCACTCACAAGGAGGATCGAGCTTAATTAGGAGTAGTGTAAAATTAGCTTATAGCTTATTGTATTTTCTAGCTTATAATCGTTCAATCTTTGTAAATTCCATTTAAAAAGCTTTGTAATCAGTTTTTATAATATCAAGTTGTATTTCACTTATAAGTCTTATGTTTTAATCTATTTCACTAAATTTGTAAAATGGTTAAATGAGCTTTCTACTGTTTAATAAGCTCTCATTAAGCTATCATCTCTACTCTTAAGATGGCTATCAACTCAACTAAGCTCTCAAAAGCTTAGTTGAGCTTATCATACTCAAATCTCACAATCAATATTACCAAAGCTTATTAATGGAAGGGAAGTCAATTAAGGAAGGACTTCTAGGACCCTACCAGCTTATCACTTGATAAGCTGGAGCTTGTTGATAGCTCTTAGAGCATTTGATAGCCTTGTTTGTGCAAAGGTTTATGTAAGTTCTCAATTTAACATTTCTGTCTTTAATACTTAGCTTAAACCTGCATTTTAGTTTAATTGTGCTTATAGCTTGCTTATTTCTGTTTTATTTTGCTTATGAATGCTTATTATAGTGATTAAATGCTTATTATGTTAAAACTTAAGTATTAATTCTTAGTTTAAATGTTTCTGTCTTAAAATTAGCAAAATAACCAAAAAAATTTAGCTTAAGTGTTATAGCTTATTGTTCTGCTTATTTGTCTGCTCATATATGCTTAATAGGTCTGTTAAAAGCTTGTTAATATCTGGTATCTAAAAATTGATCATTAATTCTCACATTTATAAGCTTAAAATGGATTTTCAAGGAAATAAAGGGGTGTTTGGCATGGCAGTACTAACTGAGAGTTAGTACTGCTAGTGACCATTTGGTCCTTTAATTTCATTTTTAATCTCAAAATTTAGGTTTATAAGAGTAGGATTAATAAGTTTAAATAGGTTTAGTCTAGTTTTCCTTAAGTTGATAGTTGCTAGGTTGAATTTGATAAGTTTTAATCAGTTTCTTTATCATTTTTAGCTCAAGTAAATTCTAGTTTTAGTTTTTGTGCTTTTTGCTCTTAGATTAGTGATTGATAAGTGTTAGAATGGGTTTCTTTGGCCTGCACTTTGTCTAGTTTGATTCGTGTCATAATTGTGCACACTGCATCAGCAGTGTTAATAAACAAAAGTCCCTTTTCAACATCAAAAATTAGAGGGTAATTTTAGAAACTAGACTTTGATTTTAAGCATACAAGTAGATCTATGGTGATTGTTAATTTGTTTAAAGTTAGTTTTCAAAAATCAGCTTATCTTGTTATTTGATTTTAAGCTCTAAGTTTGCAATTTTCCATTTCAAAAATAAAAGGTTCACTCAGCATATGTTGAGTGAATAAGCTGTTTCAAGAGCCTTTTTCTTAAAGCAATTGTTTTCCAAACTCATTTTTAAAAGTATTTTTAGGTAACTGGTAGATCTAGGTTTTTGTTTCTTTAAGCTATTTTGTCTTTTAAGTCCATTAGCTCATAGGAAAATAAGCTCAAAGTCTGCCAAGTGTCCTTTTTGGTTTGTAGTTTTTCATTAAAAAGTTGTTTGGATTTTTTAGCTTTATTATTGTTTCCTTTGGCTTATTACTTGCTTAATCTGCTTATTATATTAGACTTAGATAGCTAGTAGCCTTTAGTTCATAAATTTCAGTTTATTGTTAGCTGTTTGAGTTATCAGTTTTAGATAAAAACCCAAAAAGTAAAAAATTTAGTTAAGTGTTTTTCTTGATTTAAAAATCTTTTTTCAACTTATTTTTCAGTTGTCATAAAAGTTGTTTTCACAAAAACAGCTTATTATAAGCTGTTTTACAACTTTGCTTTTTAAACTTTTTTAAAATAAAAAAAAAGGGAAGATGGAAGTCAAGGGTGAGCAAGGCTCAAACCCCTGACCTCAACATCCTTACCTTTTATAACACCTCACAACACACACTCTCTACCAACGTGCCCTGGGGTCTTTTTCAGTTTTGAATTGCAAAATTTATTCCTTATACACGTTTAAAGCATTTTAGTATTATAAGTTGTTTTAGCTTATTTCGCAGCTTATTTGATAAGCTGTGTCTCCAAGCTTATTTTTCTTAGACTCCTCATTGTTCAATCTACTTTTCATAATTTTTTGAGAATTTTTATAAAACGTTTAGTATTTTTTAATCGTTTAGTATGTTTTTAAATTTAATTTTTCTTAAATCATTATTACTTCATAAAAAATTAGAAAAAAGAAGTCAAAAAAATATCTAATTTTTTTTAGAAATTTTCTTTATCATAGTTCCTAAACAGGAAAAATAGTTTTAATAAATTACAAGTTTTCCTTTCACCCTTTCTCTACTTTCTCTCACTAGAAATAAACAATGTTGTATCTCATTTGGTTTGATCAATCCTGACCCCCTAAATAGGTGAATCACTAGTCCTTCAATCATAATAATTGCATTCTTTCTTCTCTATCTGAGTCTAGGATTCTATTTTCACACTCAAAAATAAACCATTCAGGAATTTCATCACTCTACTATATGTATCGTTACTATGTACTATTATGTATGCATATGCATAGTTACAACTTTCTTTACATAAGACCCGATTATGACAAACATTTTCAAAAACTTTCTCACGAATAGGACACACATTAAACTTTTTCTTGCATTGTTTGATATAAAATAAAAATGTTATCATTCATACATCACAACATATGTCTCTTGAATGCTAAAAGAAATACATAATCAATATGTTTTTCCGGGTACGTTCAATCGTAGCTACATCAAATCAAGGAGACTTCGAGTTATCTCAATATTATATTTTCTTTTGAGTCAAGATAACCGCACCTCCACATTGTTTTCATATAGGCACACACTGGAACTTTTTACATTTCCTTCATTCTACTTAAAACGTTAATCTTGTATGCATTTTACAGACCGCTGGTTCCCTTCATTAACGAAGGCCGGTTCCATTCTGCAAATGGATCCTACAGAACCGGCTAGTCAGTGGACTGTATAATGAATTTTAAACTAACAAATCCCAAGTTTCCCTCCACATTCAATCTATTCCCAGCAGCTAGACCATTGAAGTTGACCTTCTAACAAAATCTAACCATTAGGATTTTACCTAATTTGGGAGATAAAGATTTTAATACTATAAAGATTATTCTATAAATAGCTCTCTTGTTCTAAACATTCCTTCATCCATCTCTTTCAAGAATCTTTCTAATCCTAATCATGCCTAAGTCTAACAATGAAAAGAAAAATACCAATGCTTTTAAGAGAACTGCTCATACAAGTGTCCGCACGTGTTGCTTGGTTAATCCTCGACCCGCATCTCCTCCTTACCAAAATATATCTCCTCCCACCGACTACCAAACGGCCCCACCATCAAGCCCTATTGTATCTCTACCACTTTCCCCAATTACTTCACTGGAAATTTCCTCGAAACATCTTTTAAACAATCCCAAAACAACTCCTCCATCGTTGACCTCTCTGCCACCGGCACCATCACAACCTTCTAAGTAATCCTCTCCCTTATCCATTAACTTGGAGCCTGTTGAACTAATATTCTCTATTCCTCCCACATCACCTCACCCCTTCTTCGATTCACTTGAAGATCTACCACTACAGACCGCCAATCCACCACCACCGCAACCCTCGTTTGATACTATCGAGCGTTTAACTAACCAGCCACCACCTCTTCCCGTCATAGAACCACCTCTTCCACCATTGCCACCACATCTTCTGCCATTGGGATCAAACAATGTTTATCCCATTCTCACCCATGAAATGTTTTGCGAACATTGCCAACGCACGCAAGTGATTATCAACGACCTTCGTGAAGAAATGAGGTTTATCCTCAACCACATTCTTGAACGCCTCGATATTCTCGCTCACAAAAACCATACTTAGATTAGTTTAATGTAGGAAATAAATAAAAATATATTTGTATTTCTTTTCTTCAATCTAAGAACTAATCCTTGTCCTTAGTTTTTCACATTT
>BQNB010037632.1:20195-45414 GCA_026074375.1 Tanacetum coccineum
TATATTTGGCATTTTGAGTCCGTTTTTGGTCATTTAAGCTCGTTTTTAGAGGTAAAAGATATGTGTAATTAAGCACTTATCAATAACCAAGTCTGGTGTTTGGTTGATCTTCCTTTTAATGGTCGAATTGTTGGGAGCAAATGGTTTTTCAAGAAAAAGACTAACATGGATAGAAATGTACACACCTTTAAAGCTCGTCTTGTAGCAAAAAGTTATACCCAAACCTACGGTGTAGATTATAGAGAAACCTTCTCTCCTGTTGCAGACATTAGAGCTATAAGGATTCTTTTAGCCATAGTCGTGTTCTATGACTATGAGATTTAGCAAATAGATGTCAACCCCGCATTTTTGAATGGCCACCTAGGCAAGGACGTATATATGGTGCGACCTAAGGGGTTTGTCGATCCAAAACATCCCAGCAAAGTATGCAAGTTGCAACGATCCATTTATGGATTAATGCAAGCATCAAGAAGCTGTAATAAGAGATTTTATGTAGAAATCAAGAAGGTTAGTTTCACTTAAAATCCTGATGAGCCATGTCTATATCTCAAAGCTATTGGGAGTAATGTTGCATTCCTGGTCTTATATGTTGATGACATATTAATCATGGGAAATAACGTTACAATACTGCAAGAAGTTAAGTCTTGGCTTTGTAAGTGTTTTTCTATGAAAGACTTAGGAAAAGCAGCATACATCCTTGGAATCAAGATCACACATGATAGATCTAAGCGTTTGATTGCTCTTAGTTAAAGTGCTTATTTTGATACAATCTTAAGGAAATTTAAGATGGAAAACTCCAAGTGTGGTAGTGTTCCAATGCAAGAGAAGCCTAACTTAAGCAAAACACACCCAATGAGTTGAATCGTATGCAAAGAGTTCCTTATGCTTCAGATATAGGATCTATTATGTATGCGGTAAGATATACTAGACCTGATGTTGGCTTTGCGCTAAATTTGTGTAGTCAGTTTTTTGCAAAATCCTGGTAAACACACTTGACTACTGTTAAAACTATTCTCAAGTATTTGAGGAATACTAAAGATATGGTTCTTGTTTATGGGGGAAATCCTAAAACCGAGCTAAAGATTAATTGCTCTACCGATGCTGGTTTTCAGACTGATAAAGACGATACCAAATCCCAATCGGGATATGTTTTCATGCTTAATGGCGAAGCCGTAGACTGGAAGAGTGCTAAGCAAAGCACTATTACTATGTCTTCTATAGAAGCCAAGTACATTGCTGATGTGGAAGCTTCGATGAAAGCTATTTGGATGACGAAAATTATTGATGGACTTGGAAATGTCGTGCCAACCAATAAATGGCCTATGGAGATGCTATGTGACAACATGCCTGCAATAGCAATCGTCAATGATCCTAGAATTATGAAGGGAGCCAGACATTATTAAAGGAAATATCACTACATTCGTGAAGTAATTTAAGATCGTGAAATTATCCTTAAGAAAGTTCACACATATGACAATGTATTAGTTAGTATATGGATAAAGGGATGTTAAACGATTGTTATTTTTCAATGAATTAATATACGTGTTATTATTGTTTTCATTTTATAATAATTATGTCTTATATTTGCATGTTTAAATCCATGAATGACTTGTTGCATTCTAAATTATATCCATTGTCAGTTAACACTATGGGAATATTGTTAAGATAAGATAAATGCGAGTGATGGCCTTATTTTGTTGAACATATAAAGATGTGTCTGATATACTCATATGTTATTCAATGTGGTTGAATATTGGATACCCCATCTTGTGTGAATCACTTTATGGATCGGCGTCATTAAGTGAGTTACACATATGGTAGAGTTTATGCTCATCCTCATACTTGAGATGCAAGCAGGTTTTGCTTGTGTGAATTGCATTTTCTTGATTCTAGTCAACCGTTATCCATAAAAAGGTAGTTATAAAGGCTACTTTTAGAAATATTATGAAGCATATGAACAACACTTGTAGTTAAAGAATTTTTTCCTCCACGTGTTTGGGAGTGAAATACTTATTGGGCCCCTTGTTGAGTTGATCAGATGTTTGCATGGTCGTGCCCAAAGTGTAGTTAAGATGATTCTTTTTACATTTGGTAATCTAGATCAATATAGAAACGAGAAACAAAATCGTTAAATTATGGAATAACTTATGATCCATATCCATATTTAACATTGTATCTGAAACAAAAAGATGAATTAACTTGAACCATTAAAGGCTGAGATGCTTATCGAAACCATACTCAGATATTTTTAGGAGCATTGGTGATGTTGCTAGACTATTTGTCAATGTTAGTATGTTATATTCTATGATAATGATGTTCGCAAGTGGGAGCTGTTAGGAAGTGCTCATGTCATATGGCTAGGAATACATGAGCCTACGAGGGTCACACACATATACACATAGATATTACTCTATTAATATATATAATAATATAAGTGTATATTTATTATATTAATATATTCTAACGAGGATACCTAACGGTCGTTAATTATTTGTGTTACGAATAATTAACCGTTAAACTCCTTAATTAATATGTAAATGTAGATATTTAATAAAATAGTCAAAAATTCAAAACCCGAGGGGTGTTTGAGTGCTTTTTGGGGACGGCCAAAGAAGAAGAAGGAGGAAGCAAAAGTGTTAAGATTATGTAGCTTTTTCCTAAAGCTAAGTTAACCCTAATTTTCCACTATAAATAGAGGGTCCCTAAAACTCATTCATCCATCCCATCTTCTTCTTCTTCTCTCTTTGAGCCGATCCAAGGAATTCCCATAAAAGGGAATTCGAGTTTTGGTTTTCGATTATATCGAATACGTGGTATTCGATAATCGTTAGTTCGGGAACTAGCATTCAGGTAATATCGGGTGAGGTGTAGTGTGGATACACGTAGAGGTTACTTACTTTAGTAACTCGGTTTTGGTTTCGTACGTTTTGTTTAATACGCGTGCGTATTTTGAAGCCTCGTTGTTTGATAGCTTATTTGCTAAAAGGTACGCTTTTCCTTCTATATATTTATGTTAATTATATATGATATATATGTTTATTTTTCGTTGTGTAGCTCGTTTATTATTATGTGATATAATAGGTTATTAGATAACTAATTCCAACAATGAATAAGATATTGATAACCAAAAGATGATATTGTTTGATGTAATAAAATGAAGCGATAAAAATAGGATATTGATAACCAAAAGATGATATTATTTGATGTTATCAATTTTCTACTAGCCTAAATAAGATTCATGAACCTAAGTCTTATAATGAAGCTTCTAATGATATTAGATGACTTGAAGCAATGAATAAGGAAATGAAAGCCCTTAGTAGAAATGGGACTTATGCTATTACAAATCTACCTATTGTAGAAAACTAATAGGATGTAAATGGGTCTACAAAGTTAAGTTTAAGTCGAGTAGTGAAATAGAAAGGTTTAAAACAAGGTTAGTTGCAAACGGTTATAACCAAAAAAGGTATAGATTATGAACACACATTCTCTTCGGTTGTTAAAATTATTACTTTCAGGTGTATGCTTGATGAGGTGTCATTTTATACACTTTTTCGGGGTCATTTAACCCCTTAAATCATGATTTATGCCCAAAATAGGTACATAATCATTCCTTTTCAGGTATTTAGCATTTAGAAGGCAGTTGGAGGAAATACACGTGACTTGGGCTCATTTGGAGAAGAAACGGACAAGACTACGGACCTACACCAACATCTCTCAAGATTATTTTCTCAGCGGCTGGAGACGGCGTCACAAGATATACAAGATGCCATCACAATTGATCCCACGACGGTGTCACAAGAAATCACGATGGCATCAGCTCACACGACCCAGCTCAAGATCTAGAATATTCTCTTTCATGACGGCGTCACGATTAAAACGCGACGCCGTCGCAGCAATTTATCTATATATACAAACCCGAAATTAGAGTTTTAAGTGTGTAACTTTAGAGTTAAAGAGGGAAACGAACCCTAGTTCATTTGGCAGCCTATTAGGACGATTTTAAGGCTTTAAAACCCTATTGTAACTCCTTCATTTCATATTTTAATCAAGTAAGATTATCTTAATCATTTAATATGTCTTGTTGTTTGATTATTTATTGTTCTTGCTTTATCTTTAATATGCTTGGCTAAACTCCCTATTTTGTTCATTTATGATTGTATGAAACCTAGAATGTAGATCTTAGTGGTGTTGTTTCTTGTGATGAATATGCATGTTAGGCTTTAGAAAACCAACTTTTGTCTGTATCGCTGTTGATATGTCTAGGGAAACATGATTGTGTAGAAAGGATACCATCGGGTAACAGTCTTCATACTACCTTGCCCCTTATATGGTTGATCAACTTTTAATATATTTCAAATGCATTTAATGTACTCTTAGGGGGCTTGTAATAGTCTTCATACTACCTTACTTGTGCGTTGCCTTGAAGGAATATTAAATAGACGACATGTTCGTGTAATTAGTTCATGACTTAGGAAATAATTACATAGATCGTCAAAAGTGTGACAAAGCAACAACACTAGGAGAAGCAATCTAGGGAGTAATACATGATTAAATGAATACAATCTTTTTATTATATTGTTATCACCATTAGCATAGTTTATTATTTAGTATAATAGCTAAAACCAAACCAAACCTCTCAAACATATGATTTACATGCTTTCTATAAAATATAAAAATACAAAAATAATCTTCTCTCAACCCCTAGAATTCTGTTAGACCTTGATCAAGCCTTCCTAACATATTCCCCTAGAGAACGATAACAACCATCGAGTCTTGCCTATACTACTACTACAACGGTTAGGTACCCTGCCTAGGGAGTTGTAACACTTCTTGTAGAAGTCCCTTACGACGACCGCATCAAGTTTTTGGTGCCGCTGCCGAGGAATAGTTAGGTTTTGATCATAGTTTAGCTTAGTTCTACTTGCTTGAATCCTTTCAAGTGAGACTTTAATTTCCGCATATTAGCTTTCTCGTAGTCTATCTTTTCTTTGTGTTAATTGTTTTGTAATCTGATAAAACGTCAAACGCGTGTCGTAGTGATATAAAAAGTTTCCCGTATAGATAAAATAATCACTTGAGGACAAGCAAAAATCTATCTTTCGGATGTCGTATCCACGGCGAGAATTGAATTTGAGATTTACGTAAATGCTTGTCGTTTGATGCTTGATTATCTTTTGTTTGGTTTTGATTTTTATACTAATAATGAACTATAATAAAACTAAGCAAATAAATCTAAACTATATAAAATGGATATGCTTGTCAAGCGAGGCGAAAAGATAATTAAGTGTGAAGAAAGAGAAAATAAATAATTAGTATCGTTTAAAAACGGTTTTCTCACAACGTTGGTTGTTATTGAAAAGGGTCCTTTATTTTGGTACAAATTACTCGATTCAACGTTGATGAATTAATACCCGTAAAAATATTATTTTCTCACAACGTTGGTTGTTATTGAAAACAATATCTTATTAAGGTATTAATTACTAGATTTGATGTTTGATTATTTCTCTGGATTTTGCCCTTCAAAATAATAAAATAAGAAATCTGAATAACCCGAAGATAATTAATCAACAAGTCTCTTTTTTATCCATACTTAACTCACTAATCGCAACTCACTTAACAAGCATATATAAATCTACTCACTAAACATTGCAACTAAACTAGTATTAACAATCATAATCATATTTTTATCTAAACTAAATATTGCAATAAACATAAAGGAATAAAATAGATAAAGAAAAGAGGTTAGAGGTTACCAGGTTTGGATTAACGAGCGAGATGATACGATAAATTTCAACAACACCAAAAATCCCATATCCAAGTTAATTACCCATAACTCCTTTGATTGCTCCATAACCCCCTCTTTAATCACCACTGACTAACAACTAATCTCTACCAACCAGACTTAATGCAAAAGTAATTTATTATAAAAAAACTTGAAATACAAATGTTGAAAATAGAAACACAAAGGATATTGAAATTGGTTAGTAATATATTGATGCAAGATCACGCTGAAAAGAGAAAAATATATAAATATATATATATATATATATATATATATTTCCTTCACTACAATATATATAAAAAACATTCAGTGATAGCAAAAAATAAAGTTGCATACTAAAGCACTTATGCTAAACAGGTTCTAACTATACTTTTGGTTTTTTATACCATATGTACTTCGCATAAACATGTAAATTTATACATATACCATGTAAAATAGAATTAATAGGTGTTTTAATTGTGTGTTCCAATATAAGATTGTTGTAGCAAAATAATATGTAAAAGTGTTTGAATGTGCGTTTGTGGTTTTGAAAAAGAGACGTTCTTTTTTGTAGAAATGAGAGTACAAATAATCAAAGTTAGCTACCCTAAGATAATCAGTTTTGTTGGGGCTGGTATGAAACTGATTATTAAAAATAATCAAAAGATTTTGTTTATCCAGAGTCCAAAAAAATTCCATGAAACTCAGCATAGAATCTTTTACAAATAAATTTCAATTACCTGAAGCAATCGGATTGCAGCTTCTCAATTTTAATGCAATTTCAAAGAGTTGTGACAGCGTAACTTTCCCCAGATTTAAGCATCACAACACCAAGGCAGTCCACTAATTTAACATTCTTGTCTAGCTGTACTACTTGCATGAATCTTGTGAGACCTGGTGTAGCCTCAACATTCACGGCATGACGTCTTTTCAAGCTATTGATTAGACTGCTCTTCCCTACATTAGGCAGGCCAACTACACCCATTGTAGTCGATTTTTTGATCTGCAATACACAGCTCGCTGTCAGTTGAAAATTTAATAGTTAACACAGAGGTGGCATTTTTGACCTATTTACTTATAAATGGGTTGATAATAAACATGTCTAATTAACTACCTTTCAAAGCTGCTCCATTGGAGTAGTGATTCTTAATAATCACAGTTTTACGTGTAATGACGTCGTCCTTTTTCAGCATGAGGCAGGGAAAAGCTCCGGAGGAAAAATGCATCCGAATACGTCCTCTCAAATAATACAAAGAAGACACAATGGTCGAAACCAATATCCTAGAAACATAAGTTATATCATTCAATATATGATGACTTTCAACCCAAACACATATACTACCAAAATCATGAAATAATTGACACAATGAAGATTACCTAATGATAGCGTCTTTCCAACCTTGTTTAAAGCACAATGCTCATGAAATTGTTATTTTATGAGCAATACTCTGCAAATTAACGCCATTAATAGTCACAGAAATGTAGCTAAGTGTTCCACATAATAATGAGCAGACTATTTAACTCATGTTACCTTTTCTTTGGAAATTTAATCAGATTAAGCATGTCTCAATGGGATCGATCATATCCTATATCTTGGTCTATTTAACTCATATTACCTTTTCTTTGGAAATTTAATTAGATTAACACAAAGGGTCAAATGATTGTTTCAAATACATAACCATTTCGTGTATATCTTGGTCTATAACGCAGGTTATCAAACAGCCTGATAATATATGTGGGATTTCTTAATATAGTTAACAAACATAGTTTTTAACGCAAAATGTCAAATGATTTTTCAAACACATAACTGTGACGCATTTGTAGGTCCATGAGAGTAAGTAGATTAATAGCTTACATCGATGTGCTGATCTGCCAAACATCCGTTTCTATGAAATTGAATATATCTTTTTCATATGCAATAAGTAAAACAATGATAAACGGATCATAAAATGCAGTCATCTGAAATGCAGGTTGGTCAAGTTGATAGACTATTTTTAACCTTACCCATTTACACTATATAATTTATGTTACATGATTAAGAATGTTGCAAGCATTTAAACAACATGGTAGGTAACTTTTGGCCTTTTTAACTCACTCGACACATCTGACATGTTTCATTTCTAGCTAATTTTCTATGTTTGACCCGTTATTTGATTTCATGTTGTCTTAGAAACCATATAACGTTGACTAAACTCCGCTCGTTACATTTTCGTAGTCCTACGACTAACATCCCCCCTCACACCCAAATGCATACTCCTAAACTCTTCATTAGTAAGATCAGCAAACCGGTTTAACCCAACTTTATAAGGCAAGTTACCAGAAGCATTATGTTCATTAATAAACTTTAAGTTGTCATTAAATATTTGAAACCTTCTCTCCTTTTCTCCTAAAGCATTGTAAACCTTCTCTACTTATCTCCTAAAGCATTGTAAGTTTTTTCATGGCGGATCAGCCACAACTCGTATGTGTTACGTACCTCCTGTTTTGAACGTGTTCGGATGTTGTTACTTGTGGCACAGCTCTTTGCACTCGACATTGTTACTTTTGAAACAAAGATGCATAACAGGAATAGTAGAAACATAGAGACCATTTTTTGCCAAAAACACAAACTTCAATTGGCTGCACCAAATGAAATATATTAAACAACTAACAACCTCATAGTCAAAGATAGTTTATTTTAAGAATCAGAAAACACACGACTGACATAAGAAAAATCTTATATTACATTTCCAGGGTGTTTGAGATTGTGTTAATAGAACAACTTACTTTTAACAAAAAACTGTTTCTATATTTTTGTATAGTATGCCATAGTATAATTAACCATTTGACATGCTATGAAAAATAAAAATCATGAGGTACCACTTATCACCTTGCCAGCAATAAACATGGCCGCCCCCTTGTTAGTCGTAAACCATATGCAGCCTTCCTTACGAACTAACTTAGAAAACAGAACCATGAAACCCCCCAAAACATATAAGTATAAGGGGTCAATGGGAAAGGAAACACCAACGTTTTGTATGCCTAAAGTGCTTAGTTACTATAAAACAAACAGATAAATGGGTTCCTTTCAAAGACTAAAAGTTAAACACCTACGTGAATTAAGCAACAGATCCCTTTTTTCTCTAAAATCATATATGTAACACTACCTCTCTTTTATACATCGGTTCTTAACTCATGAGAAGCAAGATATAATATGTTTAATAAGCATCCCTCAGCCTCAGTTTCATGACTACTTATTAAAACCACAATTCTTTGTCATCAGCACTATTCAAATCTGCTTATTCTTTTTGCAATAGTATTAAAAGACATGCAATCCTAAACACCTTAACAAATGCTTATCTCACCACCTACTAATCATATAAGCAATCTGTATAGGTAAGCCCCAACAACCTCAAAATTGGCTTTAAATAATCACGCTCAGAACTATCAGCTTTTTCAAAAACGCAGTAAGATATAATAACCGAATGTAAGATGGTCTTTGAGACGTCTTATTTAAGTGAATTATCTTTAATAAACCAAAATTGACCTATACAAATGGACACTAAAAACTGACCATAAATACATATGCGACAAAAGTGCATTACCTCTTTGATTTCTTTTCGCTCTGGGATGTCCAAACCTTTCAAACGGGACACGTAGCTCTTTGTGCCTAAAAGACCATATTATAAACAAAAAATTAGAAATAAAATAACAATTTTAGAAATGTTAAAATCTAAGAGAAATGCAGGCTGCTATAAGGAGTGTTTACCTGCAATTCATAGGGATATTACGAACCAACAGACTACCATGATTCTGGTCCTTGGAACTCCCTCACTCATTGTCCCTATATCCCCTTCTAGGAGGAGCCTTCTTGGTTGACCTCCATATTCTCTCCATGGAGGACTGCAGGCCATCTTTATAGTAACCAAGAAGTGAGGAACACGGACTGCTCAGGTTGCATAGCTCCATAATATGCTTAGGTGCACCTTTGCTCATTCTGTGCCAAATTCCACTTTAGTGAGTCTATAGAAATGATAAATTCATTTAGCCTATCAATATCTAAAACTCATCTAGCCAGTCAATACCTACCTTAAGCAAAAAGTGCACATTTCGTGTTTTTTTAAGCTGGAGTTAATAAGGTACCTTCTGGAAAATGTAAAAGTTGCATAGCGTATTAACTTTTAGTGTTCACTAAGCTCAAGTAGTGATGTATAGCTTATTAACTTTAGCTTATGTTAACTTTTAGCTTATTACATACCTTTTGAAGTTAACTTTTATCTTATTAAAACAATTTGTAATAAACTTGATGCTTTTAAATATCGTAAATGTAGATAATTACCACTCTCGAGCTGGCCAAGAGGCACGTCCGAACACAAAAGAGATAAATGAAAGAAAATAAGGCGGAACAGGCAATGTGCAAACTTCCCAATTGCTTTCATCGCACTTTCTTGCCTAACTCGCAGAACCAAAAATCTGCTAATACGATCGTGAAAGCGTTTGTTGTTGAAACTTTATAATAGGTATGAGTAAATGGGACTGTTTAGAAGGGGCTTTTTGAGGGCCGGTTTGGACAAAAATCCAACTCAAGGCAACCCGTTCAGACATAAATAGGTAAAACTAATACATCTAGCACCCTTATACATAACTTATGTACCACGTTTCTCAACCGAGTGACATGTTTTTGTAATTCTTTTTCATTCTTTTCTTTATTTTACACATTTCATAGCCAAAGACCACTTACACTAATGTATACACATATATACTTGTCAAATTTCAGGTTAAATTTACATCTAGGTCAGAAAATAGAATGCCGTCCATTACATGACCGTTACTATGAGCCTCCTCAGTATCGCTGCTCCATTTTGCAAATCCAACATTCTGAAAACAAAAATATTAACCAATTAAAAAGACCAAATATCACAAATTCTTGAATCCAATAAGAACCTAAACAAACCAACACCTCTTAAAACCCTAAACACAAACTTAGTATCTTAATTACCAATAGCACAAAATAAACAAAAATATCACCTGACTATTTCCTAAAGAAAACCTATAAGCTTGAGTTTTGAAAACGAAAACAAAAGTAACATGCAAAAGGTACCTTTAATCCCTAATCTTTTGTTATTGCTCCTGAACTGCAACAATAAATGGCTGCAAACAACAAACCTCAAACTGGTTATCTACTTCTTGTCGTAAGCCTAAACATAAAGACAACAAATAAGCAAACCTCATCACAATCATCGTCTCACCTATCTAACTCAAATTTTGATTACAAAAATCAATCAATACCATCCTAATTCAATAAAAATCAAACAATAAAGAAACCCAAATTTAGATTTTTTTTAGAGAAAGAGATGAATAAGCTGGATCTGGAATAATTTTTTTGGGTGAGATTTGAGGGTGTGTGTGAAGAGAAGGGTGGAGAGAGACACGTACATGCTACGTGTTATTTTAAAGAAGATAGAGAGATGCTACGGGTTATGTCCTTTTATTAACCAGGTAATTAAGAATTATTTTCTTTTCCAGCCGGGTTTCAGGCAAGATTCGAGTTCCAGTCGGGTTTTAGGCCAGAAAGTGGTGGCAAATAGTGGATTCCGGCGGGTCAACCCAACACTCATTAAATGCAGTTGGGTTGACCCAGATCCCCTTTTAAATAAAGTTAATAATATCTTATAAAGGTATTAATTACTAGATTTGATGTTTGATTATTTCTCTAGATTTTGCCCATCAAAATAATCAAATAAGAAATCTAAATAACCCGAAGATTATTAATCAACAACTCTCTTTTTAATCCATACTTAACTCAATAATCGCAACTCACTTAACAAACATATATAAATCTAGTCACTAAACATAGCAACCAAACTAGCATTAACAATCATAATCATATTTTTATCTAAACTAAATATTGCAATAAACATAAAGGAATAAAATAGATAAAGAAAAGAGGTTAGAGGTTATTAAGTTTGAATTAACGAGCGAGATGATACGATAAATTTTAACAATACTAAAAATCTCATATCCAAGCTAATTACCCATAACTCCTTTGATTGCTCCATAACCCCCGCTTTAATCACCACTGACTAACAACTAATCTCTACCAACCAGACTTAATGCAAAAGAAATTTAAAAAAAACTTGAAATACGAATGTTGAATATAGAAACACAAAGGATATTGAAATTGGTTAGTAATATATTGATGCAAGATCACGCTGAAAAGAGAAAAAATAGAGTTAATTTCATAAATCGTCCCTGTGGTTTGTCGGGTTTAACGAAAATGGTCCCTCCAAACTTTTTTTAACGGATCCTCTCCCTGTGGTTTTGACCCGTATCGGGTTTGGTCCCTTGACCAACATTTCCGTCAGTTTGACTGTTATATGGTTGTTTGGTAAGATGAAATGACAATAATACCCTCCTAAATCACTTTATTAGTAATATTTTTTTTATCTTTAAATATCTATCTATAAATCTAAACATACAAAAATCCAATAACCTAATTTTTTTTTATCTTTACAGATTATTCATTTGTAAATGTACCCATGTCTTGCAAGAACAATAAAAATTACGAATATATTGTTCTAAATTACAAATAGTATCTTCCCCACAAATATCATCTTCCCCGCAAATCTTCAAGAACAAAAACATATAACAAAAATCTTCAAGAATACTCACTTTATCATCTTCTCCACAAATACATGACTTAAATTAAACCCCAATTTTAAAATAAACTTATAGATCCATACACAACCCCCCTTTGTTATATTTTTTTTTCCCACCCCCCCCAGATTACAAAAATCCCAAATCTAAGAATACAATCCAAACATCTTCATCACCATTCTCTTTAATTAAGATATACATAACCAAACCCAAACCACATCTTGTTGTTTTCATCATCTAAACTACATCCGAACACGTTAGATTTACAAGATGTTGTTTAAACAAGATCTGGAAGCTTGTGGTTGGTATAGGACAATCGAGAGGATGGTGGTTGGAGGCGTCGTGGGTGGCAGGAGGCTCGTGGGCGGCTGGAGGTGGTGGTGACGACGTAGGTGGCCAGAGCTGTTGGTTGGGTGGGTGGCGGTTGATGGTGGTGATGATTTCTTATTTGTTAAAAAAGATAAGAAATATGGGAGGCGATTAGGAGGCGGTTGATGGTGGTTGAAAATCTGGGCAAAGAGAAGAAAGTATTGTGGTGATTATGAGTGATGTAGAGAGAGAGAGGGGGGGGGATCCTATATCTGTGATTGAGAGTGAAAGTGTTGGTAAGGATACTTATGTTGTGATGTATATGTGAAATTACATAATTAACCTTGTATTTGACTGTAACTATCTTGAGTTAACAGTCAAACTAACGAAAATATTGGTCAAGGGACCAAACCCGATACGGGTCAAAACCATAGGGAGAGGATCCGTTAAAAAAAGTTTGTAGGGACTATTTTCGTTAAACCCGACAAACCACAGGGACGATTTATGAAATTAACTCGAAAAAATATATATATAAAAGTGCAGGAAATATTATTTAAATCAAAACTCAATATTAAATTTAAAACAAGATTATGCAATAGGTTTGTGAAACTTACAAAAACAAAATTAATAAAATAAATATGAGTATTATCTAAAAGTGTAGACACAAAAATTAATGACGGTAGATATTTTATGGGTGCCTCGGTCTCAAGACCGAGATGAAATTAAAGTGACAAATCTCCCCTAAATGCTATCCTTAGTTGCGTGTTTTGTAAGCAGAAGTGGGAAGATGGGCTTCATTGTCTTCCTGGACCGAATTTACTTCCAACAGTTGGGCTCAGTCCCATTGACTTGGGCTGGGTTCTTTTAAATGTTGTTTAACCTTGATCATTTTAATAAGTATGGGTCGGTCTGACCCATATACATGGTGTCGGGCCGGTCCAATAAGAGATGAAGGCACCATTTGACTCGAATTTCCGTGCTCTTTCCAATGGCATGCTCGAGGAATTTTTCCGACTTCGCCTTGGCTTCAAATAATAAGCAAACTTGATAGAGTCAAGCCCAAAAATCACCGTTTTTGCTCCGTTTTCAATCTTTTGTACCTACAAGACATAAAAACACAAACCAAACATATTTGCAATAATATTAAGCATATTTCATGTTTTTAGTTCAATTAATAGTGTTTTTCGTGTCATAAATTATGTGTGTTTAAGCACACATCAAATTCCTCCACACTTAGCCATTGCTGGTCCCACACACAATGTTTATAATACACGCCTGAAAAGAAATAATTTAACCCTCCTAACTTATGACCCCTCACAATCAAACAAGAACAGAAAAGGTCCATTGAGAAGGTTCAAAAATCATTTATCTCTAAAGCGCCCCCGTTTTAACCACTTATTCAATAATAGATAAAAACTAAGATAAAAATTAAATAACATTATTTAAAAGGCTTTACAAACACGATTTCGTCATCCTTGATTTTCACAATCCCCAAACCAAGCTTAAAACGAAATCACAGTTAAATATAAAATTAGATGCTAACACTACTCATAAATGCTAATTGTGTAAGCATAGCTACTTTTCGCTCCCTTATTCCTAATTTCCTCTAAGGATTTTATTCAAATTTTTTTAATGTGAATCGAGTTCACTTATTTAAATATATTAAGGCCTTATTATTATAAAGGTGACCGGTTTAAACCACAATTAGTTTGAAATCATTTCCCAAAGAGACGATATGGTGAGAATAAAGTCCACATTAAGGTTCTAATTTCGCATGATTTAGGGGTTATCCTTTTTATTTCATCTGAAACAACTCAACTACGAGTCCAAAGATAGAGGTTTTATTTAGATAACCCTGGAGTCGAAATTTGGCTTTATTATTATTGCAACATTATTATCCCTCGGTCCTTTAAACGACTGACACATCAGGCGTCCTAACCGACAAAGCCATTAATCTTATTTCGACCTCAGTAATTTCCTTGACCTTTTTAAAGACTGACACATTGGGCGTCCTAACCGACAGAGCCAGTAAACTTGTATCAGTCTCGGATTATTATTATTACTATGGGCCTTCTTTTGAAGACTGTCACATCGGGAGCGAACCGACCAGAGACAGTATACTTTTATCAGCCCACAGTTCTTATTATTATTATTATTACCTCCACTCTTTAAATGACTGCAACATCGGGCGTCCTAACCGACAAGAAGCAGTGGTCTTATTTCGGCTTCAGTTTATTACATTATTATTATTATTATAGCCAAATTTCAAGTCCTGTGGTCTTTTAGCTTCCGAGACATCAGGCGTCCTAGCCGACAAGCCCCGATAGCCTATTTCCCCACAACACTGACAAAACCTTGATGTGTACCTTACTTTCACCAGAAGGAATCTCTACAAAGGGATCTAAACTAAGAATCGCAAAAACCAAAGTAACTTTATTTATATAACAATTATATAACGTTTATTAAGCTGGTGGGAGCAAAAAGCCATAATTAACCTCTATGAGCTCTAAAGAGATCCAACTACTCCACGCTTAGCATCTAAGTTATATTAAACTCTATCATTTTTTGTTCTTTGCAAAAATTTAAAGTTTAGCAAACGCTTAGTCTCAAAAGCTAAGGGGGAAGCTAGAGTGCAAAACTCGATCAAGTCAAAAATCTTCCTAGTTCTAGCCTACGGGCCTACTTATTTATCAAACATTTTTATATCATTTTTTTATAAAAATTAATAAAGCAAAATTTTGGTCAAAACGGGGTTGTGTGGGGCACAGACAGGCAACATGTATGATCAGTTTCTACAGAAATCCCCCACACTTAGAATCGAACATTGGCCTTAATGTTCAAAAATGTCGGGTTTTACCCCCACACTTAGGAACGAAAAAGGAAAACACAAAAAAATTTAAGTGTAAAAGGGGAAATAAAATCAGATATGTAAATGATCAGGATTAAGGATTCCTAGGATATAATCATGAAACTGATTGGAGACCGCGTGATTGGAGGATTGAAAACAAGCACAAAGGTCTTCAAGATCAAAGGGAATCCTGCGAGCAAAAACGAGCACCCACAAAACACAATAAGGAAAGAAGCACACCCCCACACTAAATATTAATACTACTAACTATACTAATATAATATTATACTACTAAGAAAATAGAAAGAGAAAGAGAACACGGGTTGCCTCCCGAGAAGCGCTTGTTTTTGTTCGAGTTTATAGCTTGACTCTAGTGTTATTTAATTTTAGGTCCATGGGCAAATCCATCACCCGAAGTGAGGTGAGGATGGTAATAGCAATACATCGCCTTCGTAGGTGAGTATGCAGTAGGACGGGATGATGGCATATGATGAAAACCAAAAGAAGGGGTCTCCATTACCCTCGTCTTCTCACCCAACTATGTCAGGGAGAAAAAAGGATCAAATCTTTCCACTTCCCTTAAGGAAATATCCTTATAATCGGGAAGTGGTGAGACTAGTAGGGTAGACTCATCAATAACTGGAGTCGACTCAGGGGGGTCCAGACTACTCATGTCCTCAAGATCAAAGTAAAAATACTCATACTCCAGTGGAGATATGATGTGAGTGAGTTCATCGGCGAACTCCTTAAGATGAGAATCACTCCTATCGACAGGAGGAAGGGGATCAATCGAAAGATCAAAATGAAACAATTCATATTCAAGAAGAGAAAGATCAGAATGAGAAGTGGTATTGCCAATACTCTTCTCTTCGATATGATCGACATCAAAACAAAATGATTCGTATTCCGAAAGAGAATGATCAGAATGAGAAGTGGCACTGCCATTACTCTTCTCTCTAATATTAAAGCAAAATGTTTCATAATCAGGTGAAGAATCATTAAAATTAGAAAGAAGGGTGTCGGTCTCCTCCAAGAGAAGGTCACTACCCCCGAAGGGAGTAGGAAGTGGGGAGAGAGACTTAACCACATAATCAGAAGAGGGAGTGGGATTGCCACTCAAAGAATGAATTGGTTTCTGAACATCTAACACTTCAGAAGGTTCATCCTCATCACTCTCATCAGAGTCTGAATAGTAAACGGTGTTAGTATGACCTGGTCCTGGCTGATGTTGAACACTTTGAATAGTATATGTAGTTTACTTTCCAAAGACCTCAATTTGTGCACTCAACGCGAAAGTAGTCTCAGAATTATGAGCACTCGCACCAGTGGTAATGTCATAATACACTTCAGCGTCCCACTGAAAATGATGTTGTGTCATATTCTCGATCAAATCATATGCCTCTTGAGGAGTCTTACGCGTAATATTCCCGCCGACAGCCACCATGATCTTGTCTCGATCAATCATTGTAATTCTATAATAAAAGGTAAGAATTTGATGATCAAGCAAAATTCGATGATCAGGACATTTTTGTAGACATGATTTAAATCTTTTCCATGCTTCAAATACTGATTCGGTAGGCAATTGCCGGAAATTCAGAATTTCTTTCCTAAGCTGCAACACTCTAGAATATGGGTAGTATTTTGAAAGAAACTTGAGGATCATCTCTTCCCAAGTGTGAATAGAATGAGTTTTAAGATGATAAAACGAAGATTCAACTTCGTGGGTTAAAGAGAATGAGAAAAGATTCAGACCGATGCTGTCTTGAGAAACTCCATTTTGCTTCATGAATTGAGTGATAGATAAGTACTTGTTTAAGTGCTCGTTTGCATCTTCATCTCGAAATCCATGGAATTGGCAATTCTATCGAAGCAGCCAAACCATATGATTTTTAATACAAAATCGGTTCCCGAAACGGTTGTCGGAGCGATCGAACCTCCTATACCGATGAGTGACGGTCGATAAAAATCCTCCATGGTCCGAGGATCTTGGGAATGAGAGGAAGAAAAGAACATCGTGAAGAATTAAACAATATGAGAAGATAAAAAGATAAGAATTAAACGCTTGAGGATAACGAAGATTTTTTTATAAAGAAAATAAAAGAAAAATATTTTGGTATTTTTTAAATAATATTAAAATATAAAAATATTTTTGATATTTTTAATATAATATATAAATATAGAATATAAAAATATTTTTGGTTTTTATTTTTATTATATTTTTTGTATTTTAAAATTTTTAAAAACGAAAATAAACTTTCAAAAGAGAAAGGATCTTCAAGGCACTAACTCGAAACACCACGTAAAAATCGTACAATCCTCCCTGGCAGCGGCGCCATTTTGATAAAACGTCAAACACGTGTCGTAGTAATATAAAAAGTTTCCCATACAGATAAAATAATCACTTGAGGACAAGCAAAAATCTATCTTCCGGATGTCGTATCCACGGCGAGAATTGAATTTGAGATTTACATAAATGCTTGTCGTTTGATGCTTGATTATCTTTTGTTTGATTTTGATTTTTATACTAAGAATAAACTATAATAAAACTAAGCAAATAAATCTAAACTATATAAAATGGATATGCTTGTCAAGCGAAGCGAAAAGATCATTAAGTGTGAAGAAAGAGAAAATAAATAATTAGTACCGTTTAAAAAATTGTTTTCCCACAACGTTGGTTGTTATTAAAAACGGTCCTTTATTTTGGTACAAATTACTCGATTCAATGTTGATGAATTAATACCCGTAAAAATATTATTTTCTCACAACGTTGGTTGTTATTGAAAACAACAAGGTTTTTAGCCCGCGCTTAGTTGCGGAGCGCGGGGCTATTTTTTTTCCTAGTTGAAAAGAGCAAACGTCATTGAGCCAAAAGTAGATTCATGTGTGGTTCGCTCCACGAAACTATAACAGAATCTGGAAAATGATTCAATTTAAGCAAAACCATTTTGAGATCTGTTCAAATTTACCAACCATAACTTGTTCAAAGAAAGGAATGCAAGGTGATGAAAGATTCATCTTGTTAATGAACTGCTTCAAGTACTTTGTTACAAACTTTTACACTTTTAGCTTTGCAACTATTCTTTTCCTCAAGACCTTACTGAGAAAATCTGCGTTTACAGACCTCAGGAACTTCTTCAAATTTTAAGCCTCGACAGGTAAAAAAGACCATTTCGTGGTATAGTACATTTGCAATCTCTGATACAGTCCGTGATTCATCTTCATTCTTCTCAGTGTTCTGCAAAACTTACTCGCTTCTTCACTGCAGAAAAACAACAAAGGAATTGTTATTATAGTCAAGCTCAAAACTTTAACTACAGGGTTGCAAGAAAAATAAACATTGTTAACATTTCTGCATGGCATAACCTGAGAATTTCCTTCACTACAATATATATAAAAAACATTCAGTGACAGCAAAAAATAAAGTTGCATACTAAAGCACTTATGCTAAATAGCTACTAACTTCACTTTTGGTTTTTTTATACCATATGTACTTCGCATAAACATGTGAATTTATACATATACCATGTAAAATAGAATTAATAGGTGTTTTAATTGTGTGTTCCAATATAAGATTGTTGTAGAAAACAATATGTAAAAGTGTTTGAATGTGCGTTTGTGGTTTTGAAAAAGAGACATTCTTTTTTGTAGAAATGAGAGTACAAATAATCAAAGTTGGCTACCCTAAGATAATCAGTTTTGTTGGGGCTAGTATGAAACTGATTATTAAAAATAATCAAAAGATTCTGTTTATCCAGAGTCCAAAAAAATTCCATGAAACTCAGCATAGAATCTTTTACAAATAAATTTCAATTACCTGAAGCAATCGGATTGCAGCTTCTCAATTTTAATGCAATTTTGAAGAGCTGTGACAGCATCACTTTCCCCAGATTTAAGCATCACAACACCAATGCAGTCCACTAATTTAACATTCTTGTCTAGTTGTACTACTTGCATGAATCTTGTGAGACCTGGTGTAGCCTCAACATTCACGGCATGACGTCTTTTCAAGCTATTGATTAGACTGCTCTTCCCTACATTAGGCAGGCCAACTACACCCATTGTAGTCGATTTTTTGATCTGCAATACACAGCTCGCTGTCAGTTGAAAATTTAATAGTTAATACAGAGGTGGCATTTTTGACCTATTTACTTATAAATGGGTTGATAATAAACATGTCTAATTAACTACCTTTCAAATCTGCTCCATTAGAGTAGTGATTCTTAATAATAACGGTTTTACGTGTAATGACGTTGTCTTTTTTCAGTATGAGGCAGGGAAAAGTGTCGGAGGGAGAATGCGTCCGAATAAGTCCTCTCAAATAATACGAAGAAGCCGCAATGGTCAAAACCAATATCCTAGAAACATAAGTTATATCATTCAATATATGATGACTTTCATCCCAAACACATATACTACCAAAATCATGAAATAATTGACACAATGAAGAGTACCTAATGATAGCGTCTTTCCAACCTTGTTTAAAGCACAATGCTCATGAAATCGTTGTTTTAAGAACAATACAATGCAAATTAACGCCATTAATAGTCACAGAAATGTAGCTAAGTGTTCCACATAATAATGAGCAGACTATTTAACTCATATCACCTTTTCTTTGGAAATTTAATCAGATTAAGCATGTCTCCATGGGATCGATCATATCCTATATCTTGGTCTATTTAACTCATATTACCTTTTCTTTGGAAATTTAATCAGATTAACGCAAAGGGTCAAATGATTGTTTCAGAGACATAACCATTTCGTGTATATCTTGGTCTATAATGTAGGTTATCAAACAGCCCTATAATATATGTGGGATTTCCTAATATGGTTAACAAACATAGTTTTTAACGCAAAATGTCAAATGATTTTTCAAAGACATAACTGTCACGCATTTGTGGGTCCATAAGAGTAAGTAGATTAATAACTTACATTGATGTGCTGATCTGCCAAACATCCGTTTCTATGAGATTGAATATATCTTTTTCAAATGCAATAAGTAAAACAATGATAAACAGATCATAAAATGCAGTCATCTGACACGCAGGCCGGTCAAGTTGATTGAATCTTTTTAACCTTACCCATTTACACTATATAATTTATGTTACATGATTGAGGATGTTGCAAGCATTTAAACAACATGATAGGTAACTTTTGGTCTTTTTAACTCACTCGACACATCTGACATGTTTCATTTCTAGCTAGTTTCTATGTTTGACCCGTTATTTGATTTCATGTTGTCTTAGAAACCATATAACACTGACTAAACTCCGCTCGTTACATTTTTGCAGTCCTATGACTAACATCCCCCCTCACACCCAAATGTATACTCCTAAACTCTTCATTAGTAAGATCAGCAAACCGGTTTAACCCAACTTTATAAGGCAAGTTACCAGAAGCATTATGTTCATTAATAAACTTTAAGTGGTCATTAAATATTTGAAACCTTCTCTCCTGTTCTCCTAAAGCATTGTAAACCTTCTCTACTTATCTCCTAAAGCATTGTAAGTTTTTTCATAGCGGATCAGCCACAACTCGTATGTGTTACGTTCCTCCTGTTTTGAACGTGTTCAGATGTTGTTACTTGTCGCACAACTCTTTGCACTCGACATTGTTCCTTTTGAAACAAAGATGCATAACAGGAACAGTAGAAACACAAAGACCATTTTTCGCCAAAAACGTAAACTTCAATTGGCTGCACCAAACGAAATATATAAAACAACTAACAACCTCATAGTCAAAGACAGTTTCTTTTAAAAATCAAAAAACACACGACTGACATAAGAAAAAGCTTATATTACATTTCCAGGGTGTTTGAGATTGTGTTAATAGAACAACTTACTTTTAACGAAAAACTGTTTCTATATCAAATCTATATTTTTGTATAGTATGTCATAGTATAATTAACCATTTGACATGCTATGAAAAATAACAATCATGAGGTACCACTTATCACCTTGCCAGCAATAAACATGGCCACCCTCTTGTTAGCCGTAAAGCATATGCAGCCTTCCTTACGAACTAACTTGGAAAACAGAACCATGAAACCCCCCAAAACATATAAGTATAAGGGGTCAATGGGAAAGGAAACACCAACGTTTTGTATTCCTAAAGTGCTTAGTTACTGTAAAATAAACAAATAAATGGGTTCCTTTCAAAGACTAAAAGTTAAACACCTACGTGAATTAAGCAACATATCCCTTTTTTCTCTAAAACCATATATGTAACACTACCTCTCTTTTATACATCGGTTCTTAACTCGTGAGAAGCAAGATATAATGTGTTTAATAAGCATCCCTCAGCCTCAGTTTCATGACTACTTATTAAAACCACAATTCTTTGTCATCAGCACTATTTAAATCTGTTTATGCTTTTTGCAATAGTATTAAAAGACAGGCAATCCTAAACACCCTAACAAATGCTTATCTCACCACCTACTAATCATATAAGCAATCTGTATAGGTAAGCCCCAACAACCTCAAAATTGGCTTCAAATAATCATGCTCAGAACTATAAGCCTTTTCAAAATGCAGTAAGATATAACAACCGAATGTAAGAGGGTCTTTGAGACGTGTTATTTAAGTGAATTATCTTTAATAAACCAAAATTGACCTATACAAGTGGACACTAAAAACTGACCATAAATACATACGCGACAAAAGTGCATTACCTCTTCGATTTCATTTCGCTCTGGGATGTCCAAACCTTTCAAGCAGGACACGTAGCTCTTCGTGCCTAAAAGACCATATTAAAAACAAAAAATTAGAAATAAAATAACAATTTTAGAAATGTTAAAATCTAATAGAAATGCAGGCTGCTATAAGGAGTGTTTACCTGCAATTCATAGGGATATTACGAACCAACAGACTACCATGATTGTGGTCCTTGGCCCTCCCTCGCTCATTGTCCCCATATCCCCTTTTAGGAGGAGCCTTCTTGGTTGACCTCCATATTCTCTCCATGGAGGACTGCGGGCCATCTTTGTAGTAACCAAGAAGTGAGGAACACGGACGGCTCAGGTTGCATAGCTCCACAATATGCTCAGGTGCACCTTTGCTCATTCTGTGCCAATTGCCACTTTAGTGAGTCTACGAAAATGATAAATTCATTTAGCCCGTCAATATCTAAAACTCATCTAGCCAGTCAATACCTACCTTAAGCAAAAAGTGCGCATTTTGTGTTTTTTTAAGCTGAAGTTAATAAGGTACCTTCTGGAAAACGTAAAAGTTGCATAGCGTATTAACTTTTAGTGTTCACTAAGCTCAAGTAGTGATGTATAGCTTATTAACTTTAGCTTATGTTAACTTTTAGCTTATTACATACCTTTTGAAGTTAACTTTTATCTTATTAAAACAATTTGTAATAAACTTGATGCTTTTAAATATCGTAAATGTAGATAATTACCACTCTCGAGCTGGCCAAGAGGTGCAGTCCGAACACACAGGCAAGTGCAACTCCAATTGCTTTCATCGCACTTTCTTGCCCAACTCGCAGAACAAAAAATCTGCTAATACGATCATGAAAGCGTTTGTTGTTGAAACTTTATAATAGGTATGAGTAAATGGGACTGTTTAGAAGGGGCTTTTGAGGGCCGGTTTGGACATAAATCCAACTCAAGGCAACTCGTTCAGACATAAATGGGTAAAACTAATACATCTAGCACCCCTATACATAACTCAAGTACCACGTTTCTCAATCGAGTGACATATTTTTGTAATTCTTTTTCATTATTTTCTTTATTTTACATATTTCATAGCCAAAGACCACTTACACTAATGTATACACATATATATTTGTCAAATTTCAGGTTAAATTTACCTCTGGGTCAGAAAATAGAATGTCGTCCATTACATGACCGTTACTAAGAGCCTCCTCGGTATCGCTGCTCCATTTTGCAAATCCAACATTTTGAAAACAAAAATATTAACCAATTAAAAAGACCAAAGATCACAAATTCTTGAATCCAATAAGAACCTAAACAAACCAACACCTCTTAAAACCCCAAACATAAACTTACTATCTTAATTACTAATAGCACAAAATAAACAAAAATATCACCTGACTATTTCCTAAAGAAAACCTATAAGCTTGAGTTTTGAAAACGAAAACAAAAGTAACATGCAAAAGGTACCTTTAATCCCTAATCTTTTGTTATTGCTCCTGAACTGCAACAATAAACGGTTGTAAACAACAAACCCCTAGCTGGTTATCTACTTCTTGTCGTACGCATAAACATAAAGACAACAAATAAGCGAACCTCGTCACAATCATCGTCTCACCCATATAACTCAAATTCTGATTACAAAAATCAATCAATACCATCTTAATTCAATAAAAATCAAACAATAAAAAAACCTAAATTTAGAATTTTTTTGAGAGAAAGAGATGAATAAGATGGATCTAGAATAACTTTTTTTGGTGAGAGATTTGAGGGTGTGTGTGAAGAGAAGGGTGGAGAGGGACACGTACATGCTACGTGTTTTGTTAAGAGAGAGAGAGAGATGCTACGGGTTTATGTGCCTTTTAATAACCAGGTAATTAAGAATTATTTTCTTTTCCAGCCGGGTTTCAGGCAAGATTCGAGTTCCAGTCGGGTTTTAGGCCAGAAAGTGGTGGCAAATAGTGGATTCCGGCGGGTCAACCCAACACTCATTAAATGCAGTTGGGTTGACCCAGATCCCCTTTTAAATAAAGTTAATAATATCTTATAAAGGTATTAATTACTAGATTTGATGTTTGATTATTTCTCTAGATTTTGCCCATCAAAATAATCAAATAAGAAATCTAAATAACCCGAAGATTATTAATCAACAACTCTCTTTTTAATCCATACTTAACTCACTAATCGCAACTCACTTAACAAGCATATATAAATCTAGTCACTAAACATAGCAACCAAACTAGCATTAACAATCATAATCATATTTTTATCTAAACTAAATATTGCAATAAACATAAAGGAATAAAATAGATAAAGAAAAGAGGTTAGAGGTTATCAAGTTTGGATTAACGAGCGAGATGATACGATAAATTTCAACAATACTAAAAATCTCATATCCAAGCTAATTACCCATAACTCCTTTGATTGCTCCATAACCCCCGCTTTAATCACCACTGACTAACAACTAATCTCTACCAACCAGACTTAATGCAAAAGAAATTTAAAAAAAACTTGAAATACGAATGTTGAAAATAGAAACACAAAGGATATTGAAATTGGTTAGTAATATATTGATGCAAGATCACGCTGAAAAGAGAAAAAATAGAGTTAATTTCATAAATCGTCCCTGTGGTTTGTCGGGTTTAACGAAAATGGTCCCTCCAAACTTTTTTTAACGGATCCTCTCCCTGTGGTTTTGACCCGTATCAGGTTTGGTCCCTTGACCAACATTTCTGTCAGTTTGACTGTTATATGGTTGTTTGGTAAGATGAAATGACAATAATACCCTCCTAAATCACTTTATTAGTAATATTTTTTTTATCTTTAAATATCTATCTATAAATCTAAACATACAAAAATCCAATAACCCAATTTTTTTAATCTTTACAGATTATTCATTTGTAAATGTACCCATATCTTGCAAGAACAAAAAAAAATTACAAATATATTGTTCTAAATTACAAATAGTATCTTCCCCACAAATATCATCTTCCCCGCAAATCTTCAA
>BQNB010037633.1:0-49310 GCA_026074375.1 Tanacetum coccineum
AGTGTGGATGTTCATTTATACAGATCAATGATTGGATCATTGATGTACTTAACAGCTTTTAGGCCAGACATAATGTTTGTTGTTTATGCTTGTACAAGGTTTCAAGTTACTCCTAAAATGTCACATCTTCATGCTGTGAAGAGGATCTTTAGATACTTGAAAAGTCAAGCTAAATTGGGCCTTTGGTATCCTAGAGATTCACCATTTGACTTGGAAGCTTTTTCTGATAGTGATTATGCTAGAGCTAGCCTTGACAGGAAATCCATAATAGGAGGTTGCCAATTTCTTGGCAAGAGGTTGATTTCATGGCAATGTAAAAAGCAGACTATAGTAGCTAACTCAACAACAGAAGTAGAGTATGTTGCTGCTGCTAAATGTTGTAGTCAGGTGTTATGAATCCAAAATCCGATGCTTGACTATAGATTCAATTTGATAAACACCAAGATTTACATTGATAATGAAAGCACCATTTGTATTGTGAAAAATCTATTATTTCACTCTGAAACTAAGCACATAGATATAAGGCACCATTTCATCGGAAATTGTTATGAGAAGAAGTTGATTCAAGTGATTAAGATTCACACAGACCATAATGTTACAGATCTTCTCACAAAGGCTTTTAATGTTAGCAGGTTTAACTTTCTAATTGCTAGCATTGGATTACTTAATCTCTGAAGTATTGTTTGAGGGGAGGTTAATGTGTTTGGATAACAGTTCTTAACTTTTATTCATGGGTTATGCATAAATATGGATCCTCATGAATTCTCACATGTCTATCTAGTCTTTTCTAGTGTGCTTGTGATGAATAGAGGCTTATTATTATAGAATTATTGAAGACAGAGTTAATACTATTAGATATCTCTTAGTACCGTTGGACTTAGTTTATACTGCTGGATGAAACTTTGTACAAAATTTGATGCTGCTAGGATTAGTTAGTGCTGCTTATACGGGTTAATAATGAGAATGATGATTAGTATTGGGTTTCTACTGGTAACTATTTTGTTTATACTGCTACAAAAGTTAGTATTGCTGGGAAAAAGTTAGTACTATTGGGCAAAACTTAGTACTGCTGAGCCAAATTTAGTATTGATTGTTACTGTTAATACTGTTCGGGGCATAACAGATTTTCATTAATTAATTATAATCGTTGAGATATTTCCGCCAACAACTTTGCTTATAGGGATCTATATTTGGATAATTCTTGATCTTTCTTTCTTTTATAAGTTTTACTTTAAGATAAAGATTCAACTTTATTCAGTCAGTCCAATCACACCCTTAAGCCCTCTTTATAATATCTCAATTAACTTTGTCAAACCCTCATACTCTCATCAACGAACTAAAACCCAAAACCCTTCCCATAAATCAATCACTATATGGCGGATTTGAAGTTTGTCGATCAACATAATATGGTTGCTTGTTTGGAAAAGACAGAGGAGAACGCTGAGTTTCATCAAATAGTGGACTTCCTCTCTACATGTTCAATCAATTATGCTCTCACAGTAAGTCCCACTATCTATGCTTCTTAGATTGAACAGTTTTGGAATACTGCCACTTCCAAAACAGTCAATTCAGTAAAGCAAATACATGCTATTGTTGATGGCAAGGCTGTGGTCATATCATAATCATCAGTGAGAAGTGATCTTCTCTTTAATGATGAGGATGTTATTGCTTGCCTAACAAATGATGAAATTTTAAAAAACCTTGCATTGATGGGATATGAACAGCTTTCTACAAAACTTACTTTTCAAAAAGGTTCATTTTTACCTTAATGGAAATTTCTGATACATACCATCCTTCATTGTATAAGTTCAAAATCAACTGATTGGAATGAATTTTCAACTAATTTGGCTTCAGCAGTTATATGTTTAGCAAATGGTCAAAAATTTAATTTTTCTAAATTAATTTTTGATGGTATGTTTAGGAACTTGGATCCAAGGAAATTTTTAATGTATCCAAGGTTTTTACAACTCTTTTTGAATAACCAACTTAAAGATTTACCAAAACCTTTTAATGATACTTATGAGACACCTAAACACAGTAAAAAGGTTTTCTCTAATATGGCAAGAAAAAGTAAAAAATTTTCAGGAAAAGTTACTCCACTTTTTAACTCCATGTTGGTGCAAAACCAAGCACTTGAGGGTGAAGGTTCAGCAATACCCCCTGAATCCCAACCCACACCCTCTACCTCACAACTAAATATTTCAGAACCTCAAACTGAATCACTTCAAACCGAAACACCTCCAACAGTTTCCCATGAACTTCAAACTGAAGCTCACGTTGAGCAAATACTCCCATCTTCATCTACATATCAAAGAAAACAAAGAAAGACTCAAAACCTTAGGAGAGCCAAAAAGGTTACTAAGTTACCTTAGAATAGTGTGCCTCTAGACCATAAAGCAGATGAGGCTGTCCATAAGGAGGGGTGACAGTGTGGAAATGGCTATCACTACTGATGCTAGCTTAGTTGTAGCATAAGACAGTGATAACATAATTAGGACCCAGACCACGGCAATGCCTAATGTTGAAATTCCTCAAGGAATGGATACAAGTGGCGGTCTCAGGCGCCAAGAAATCATGGGGGTGTTCTTGCTCAGACTAGGTTTGAGAGAGTGCTTGAAAAGCCCAATGAACCACCTCTCCTAGAAGGTCATACATCTGGAAGTGAGAAGGACAGCATGGAACATACTTTTGAATTGATGGACACTGTACCACCTACATCCCATGATTCACCTCTCACAGGAGGTTACATACCTGGAAGTGATGAGGGTAGGCTGACACTGAAAGAATTAATGGCTATATGTACAAAATTGTCAAAACAGGTGCTTGACTTGGAGAAAGAGAAGGATGCACAAGCTGTGGAGATCCTCAAACTAAAGCAAAGAGTCAAGAAATTAGAAAGAAAGAGGAAGTCAAGCATCTCACACCCAAGAAGGAGGATATACAGGCAGGTTGAGTCTTCTGATGATGATTTGGATGAGGAGGATGCATCCAAACAGAGGAGGGAAAGTGAAAAGACAAAGTCAATGTTCTAAGATAGCGACTTTGATGTACTTGATGATGACATGGAAGATGTTGAAGGAAAGACAGTTCATACTGCTACCACTGGAGTTAGTGCTGTTAGTGCACCAGTTACTACTGCTGGTGTAGCTATTAGTACTGCTGAAGCAAGAACACCTTCAACAACTGCTGCAACTGCATTTATAGATAAAGATCTTACCAGTGCTCAGACTTTGATAAAGATGAAGGAAGAGAAAGCTAAGGAGAAAAGATTGCTATTAAATATGTAGAAGATTCTCCTAGACCTATCAGATTAATAACTACACTGCAACCTCTTCCAAAAGACAAAGGTAAAGGTGTACTGGTTGAAGAAGAACCTGAAAAAACAAGAGAAAGTAAAAAGAAGGGATCAAGGGTTAGCTCAAATTGAAAGTGATGCAGAGTTAGCTCAAAGATTACATGAGGAAGAGTTAGCAGAGTTAGATAGAGCACAAAAAGAAAGATAAAAGAAAGAAGAAGCTACTAGTGTTACTTTAGCTGAAGAGTTTGATGAAATTCAAGCCAGAATAGATGCTGATCATGAATTGGCTGTAAGACTGACACATTAAGAGCAAGAAAAGTACACAATTAAAGAAAGAGCCAGATTGTTAGCAGAATTCTTTGAAATAAGAAAGAAATAATTAGCAACAGAAAGAGTAGAGGCAATAAGGAACAAACCACCTACAAGAACTCAAGTCAGGAATAGGATGATTACTTACCTTAAACATATGGGTAAGTACACTCATCAATAATTAAAGCACAACAACTTTGAAGAAGTTCAAAAGTTATATGAAAGAGAGAAAAAGTGGATTGATGACTTTAAGCCTATAGATGATGACAGTCAACAGCAAGCAGAAAGCACTAAAAAAGACCAAGAGCAAATTTTGAAGAAGAAAGTTCCAAGAAACATAAACTAGAAGAGGATAATGATGCTGAAAAGGAGGAGCTTAGAGATAGTATGGATGTAGTTCCAAGGGATGATGTTTCTATTGATGTTGAATCTCTGGCCACCAAATATCCAATTGTTGATTGGAAAACACATATTTTAAATGAAAATATGATGTATTATCAAATCATCAGAGCAGATGGAAGTTCTAAAAATTACAAGATATTCAGTGAGATGCTTGATAATTTTGACAGACAAGATGTGATAGATCTACATAGGTTGGTAAATGAAATATATGAGACAACAAGTCTAGAAGGATATGACTTGTTACTTTGGGGAGATTTGAAGACCTTATTTGAGCCTAATGAAGAAGATGAAATATGGAAGAATCAACAGGACTACAACTTGATAAGCTGGAGATTGTTTGACTCATATGGAGTTCATGTACTGTTGATGAATACTGGAGTTGCTATTCACATGATGATTGAGAAGAAATATCCTCTAACATAAGAAATGCTTTCAAGGATGCTAAATAGAAGACTAGAGGTTGATTATGAAAGTGAGATGGCATTTGAGCTTCTTAGATTTACAAGATCATAACTTCAGAAGTAGAAGAGTGTTTGGATACATCCTCCTGATGATCAAGATGTTGATACTAAAGAAACTTGATGATTAACAAGGTAAATATCAAGTTTAGGGGAGAATTGTTAGGAAATGAAGGCTTCTGAAGTTACTACTGTTAGTTTTAGAAGTTAATACTGCTAGTTCAAGATTGTGATGCTGTTGAAGTTTAAAGATAATAGTCTAAGTTATTAGTACTGCTAGCTATAATAGTTAGTGCTGCCAGTACATTGTTAGTACTGTCAGCATAGTTAGTACTGTTAGTTAATACTTAGTGTTGTTAGTCTTTTATAGTTAGTACTGCTATTATGATATGCATGAGTTAAATTAGGAATAGATATGCATTATCATTATACGCATTTTGTAATCCTGTTATGGTTTCCTTGGTGTATAAAAGGAACCCTAAGGCATAGATCAAAAATATATCAGTCTTTCATAGTTTTCCATAGCTTCAAGGTTGTAAACCCTAACACTGTCAAAGAGTGTTCGTATTAATATATTGGAGCTTATTTTTGGTTATATTTATGTGTGTTAAACATTCATTACTGTTATTCTTTTTAGTGGTATAAACTAGATTCCACATAGTTTATATCATACTCTCAAAGTTTCATTCTTAGTACCTTTGGATTTATCCAAGGATACTAAACCTTACATCAAGCTAAGGAGTTTAAGATCTGTTCATTAGGATCAACAATATTGACCTATTTTTACCATTGGTTTAGTGAACAAGTTGGACTAGCCGGTGACCTGGGATCAACAAATAACATTCTGATTCCCTTGGTAAAGACTCGGACAGTAGACTACTAGAATAAAAAGAGCCGTTAAAAATTAAGTGGGTAAAGTCCCGATGGCTAAGGTTTAATAAGATCACCATTAATAATCTCCTAAGATAGATTATAATCAGCAAAGAAAATACTTTATGCGGATGCGCTTAATTATGACAGAATTTAACGTGTCTAGGTTTTAGGAAGAAGTACCGCCTAAATCTAAGAAAGATATAACCCTCAAAATAAGTCATTAATTGCACTAAATAAACAAACCAACGTTCTATTTAACTAATCACGGTTAATACAGTATTCTTATAATTGGCTTGACCGCTCTTTTACCTTCTGATTATCTGCTTGCGTGTGTTATCGTGTTTTAAATAGATCTAAGTCACCACCAAACCCATGCCAGTCTCTCAGACTGAAAACCCCCTTATCTATTAGAATTAGGTTTAGCATAGGTTTAACTTAGAATTAACATAGATTAGAATTAACGTAGATAAACTAAAATACTGATAGAATTAAGAATTAACACTCTCGCTCTTAGTGATCTACACCCTACTTACCAACGAAGTTACATCTGATCGGGTACACTGCCCGTTAGTGTTGTTTTTAGGTATAGTCGGATAAATATAAATGTTAAACTTGACAAATAAAAATACCTACACTCAATGACACATCAAGTTTTTAGCGCCGCTATCGGGGAGTGAAGTCATTTAATTATTGTTTTTATTAGTGTTTTAGTTTAGATTTAGTTTAGTTTAGATTAATTTACATATTTGTATGTTTTTTTGTATGTTTGATTTTTTGCGTTGTATATTTTTGCATATTGTGTGTCTGTGTGTTTTTCTTCATTGTTACAGTCTGCTATAACTTTCTGAGTAGAAAACTCAATACGGCGTATTCATCTTTTTGGATACGACGTATAAATTTTTTCAAACCAATACAGTGTATTCGACTTTAACATCAATATGGCGTATTCAGTATACTAAACACGGCGTATTAGTCCATTTGACCTTTTTCTTTCGTAGCAAATTTATTACAGGAAATTGACACCCTAACATCAACATGGAAGAGTACATTCAACTTATGGCTGATAAAGCTCATAAGCACGGTCAGATGTTTGATTGGGAAACTGCTATGTACGGTAAGATTTATGATGATATTAACCTCTTCAAAGATTTTGAAGCAGATTTCCTAGCTATCGTCTACAATGATGCATTGGCATCTGACCCAAAAGTCTCATATGAACCCACTGTAAATCCTAATAACGCCATTAAAGTTGATTTTGATTTTACAATATCATTTTCCGAATCCGATGATGAAGATTACACATTTATATACGACAAAAATTCATCTTCTTATAAGTTAATTTCTCTCAACGATTTAAAATCGGATATGGGTAATGATATTGATGAAATCAATGTCAAATTACCCTCAGAGGACATTTCTATCAAACCATTAGATAGTGTTATCAATGTTAATGTTAACACTTATTCCCAAGCGTTTGATTAAAACATTAAAACAAATCATGACACACCAGGTAAATCTTTCGCTACAAAATATTTTTTTATAATGATTAAAGTCATGATTCGAATTTTTTTAACAAAGGGATGCCATTCATTTTTATAATTAAGAATTTATATGTGTTGTTTGGCATCCCGTTCGACCCTAAAATGTTTTATAAGGATGTGATAAAACTGGGGTAAGTCTAACTGAAAGACTTTTTTGTAAACAAAAGTGCTTGCTAGGAGACAACCCGAAATGTAATTTTCAATTTTTATCGAGTCTTTCTTCCCAGACTGTCGATACGGTGTATCCAACCTCAATGGATACAGCGTATTGATTATCTGGACGTTATCCAGTCTTTACTTTTCTACATTTTTAAATCTTTATTGTCAGTTCAGTCTATACGGCGTATTCATTTAATGAATACATCGTATTAGACGACTGACCCGTACTTAGGATTTTTAATACATGTCTTAATACAGCGTATCCTAAAATATGGATATGGCGTATCGACTTCCTATACCGTTTTTGTTTTTGTTTTTTGTTTTCTAACCGTTGAACACCCGAGATGGAATTGCATTGTTTTTCCTATATCTTACACAGGACGTTACTGAACGAAAAGACAATTTTGGTGGAGTATTTATATTCTGGAATTTTGTGTGTTGTAGTCATGCTGGCATCCAGACCCGCATTTACAACACACGATCTTGCTCATAAACGCAACATGGAGGATCATACCAAGCAAATGCTAGGGGAGTTTCACGTTCTAATTCTTTTTATTCCCCATTTTAATGTTATATTTATACAATGAGAGCGTTGTATACTTCAAGTGGGGGAGGAAAATTAGAACGCTTACTTGTCTTATTTTTCACAATAAAATGCTTAAGGCTGCCCACTATGGTCGGTCGACCGCCACCATAGTGGGTCGATCGGTCGTTGATGAATTTTGAGCAAATGTATTGGCCAAACGACCGTTGTCGTTGCAAGGAAGATCCATACCCTATATCACTCTTCGTCCTAACCCTTGGTTTTACTCGAGTGAGGGAATTAAATGCAATCATGTATGTCTGTTCCATCGTTATGGATGTGTATATGTGGTTTGTCGCCCTCGCTAGTTTACGACTTTTGGTGAAGAATACTAGTCCTATTCTTTAGCTTATTCGAGTTAAGGAATGAATGCAACCATGTGTGTCTATTCCATCGTTATGGATGTCTTTGTGTAGTTTGTCGCCTTTCCTAGAATATTGGTATCGATAGAGATTAGAAAGAGTAATCAAACCCTTAAACCTTTTTAAAACCCAATTTACCTTTTGAACACTTGTTACTCCTTAGCTTTAGTGGTAGAGATGTGTATCCTTGCCAAGCCTATGATAGAATACTCGTCACGATCGAGTAATTGAGCGAATTAGTTACATGTTACCACATAGATTAGTCGAGTGATTTGAGTGCTTTCATATTCCTATTTTATGAGGTGTTTGGTTGTGTATTAATAATTGAACGAATAATTGCTTAAAGGAAAAAAATCCTTAACTAATTTTCATAAATTTTCTAAAGTCTACTTGAGGACAAGTAGGATTCAAGTGGTTGGATATTTGATGACATCAAATAACATCACTTTTATAGCATCATTTAATCCATGTAAATTACACATTTTATATAATTATTACGAGAATTGGTACTTAATCATTTATATTTAAGACTTGCCGTAATTATGGAGTACTTTGTGAAGATTAGCTAAAAGCCACGCATTCTAGAGCTTAAATGAAGAAATCTGAAGAATACTGATATGAGATTCTATACGCCGTATCCATCAAGGAAGATACGGCGTATATGTGCCTGCACTTCACAAGAAACCAGGAAGGACTAAAGAGTTATACGCCGTATCCATAAGATCACTATACGTCGTATCCTATATTGAGTAATTAAATATTCTGGAAGATATTGAACGTGGTCCTTACTCTAAGAAAACTCCCAATACGCCGTATTGACCTCGACCAATATGGCGTATCAAAGAAATTCTAGAAACTATAAATAGAAGACCTAAATTTAAGTTTTAGGGGTGCTTGATCATATTTACGATACCATTACCACAAAAGTCGATTTTCAGAAGACAAGAAAAGCAAAGAAGGTCTCGTAACGCGCTAAATTCCATAGGTAACAATTTGTAATTCTCATACTCTTAATAATCATTCAATTTTGGTATCATTCGTTTAACTCGGTTAGGTTACCTTGGTTGTTCATTATTATGCTTGTATACATTACAATGATTAAGGGATAATACCCTTGGGTATTAGCCATGATTATGATAATATAACGTTTGGTTTGTTTATATCGATTAATTAATTTATCGTTGATTGTTGATTATGTTTATCAATTCATACTTGTCTATGTGCTTAAATATGCGACCTATCATTTAACTAGGTCTAGTGATATCGACCAAGTTAGCTAGATACCGGGATGGCTCTCCATATTGCAATTTATATATCTAGAATCATAGGATCACAAATATTGACCTATCTTTACCATTGGTTTTGTGAACAAGTTAGACTAGCAGGTGACCTGTGATCAACAAATAACCTTCTAATTCCCTTGGTTAAGACTCGGACAGTGGACTACTAGAATATAAAGAGCCGTTAAGCAGTGAGTGGGTAAAGTCCCGATGGGATAGGGTTTAATAAGATCATCATTATTAATCTCCTAAGATAGATTATAATCAGCAAAGAAAATACTTTATGAGGATGCATTTAATTGTGACAGTATTCGACGTGTCTAAGTTTTAGGAAGAAGTACCGCCTAAATCTAAGAAATATATAACCCTCGAAATAAGTCATTCATTCCACTAAATAAATATACCAACGTTCTATTTAATTAATCATGGTTAATATAGTTTTCTTATAATTGGCTTGACCGCTCTTCTATATTATGATTATCAGCTTGCGTGTGTTATCGTATTTTAAATAGATCTAAGTCACCACCAAACCTGTGCCACTCTCTCAGACTAAAAATCTACTTATTCATTAGAATTATGTTTAACATAGGTTTAACTTATAATTAACATAGATTATAATTAACATAGATAAACTAAAATACTGATAGAATTAAGAATTAACACTCTCGCTCTTAGTGATCGACACCCTACCTACCAACGAAGCTACATCTGATCGGGTACACTACCCGTTAGTGTTATTTTTAGGTATAGTCAGTTAATTTAGGTATAGTCAGTTAAATGTAAATGCAAAACTTGATAAATAAAAATACCTACACTCAACGACATATCACCGTATCTAATGCGTAACACCAAAACTTTTGTGGAATAAATTGCTCGGCTAGCATAACATGACTCATCTTTATTAACTTGCGATGTGTTCTTTTAGTAATCTCATTCATTTGAGAAGTGAACGAGCCCGACAAGTTATAAGATATTCCATGTTGTTCAAAAAAGCTCCCAAATTGCAATTTATCAAATTTGCTACAATGATTTGTTACAATTGAAATAATAAAACAATCATGTAGGTTTTTAAGCTTTCTACACAATATTTTAAATTTTTATGAAACATCTTCCTTAGATTCTACAAACACAACCCAAGTGTAGTTTGAGTGATCATCAACGATCATTAAAGTGTAGAACTTGCCTCCGTAACTTTGTATAGAAGATGGACCAAACAAATCTAAGTGTAACAACTCTAAAACCCTACTAGTTGACACCTCTTTCCTAATCTTATTTTTTGCATTACCTTGACTCCCAAAACCACACGTATCACAAAAGTATCTTTCAAAACTCAACTTTTGTAGGTTCCTTATGCCAATATCCACCACGGATGTAAGACAAATTTGTTGTTTGGAGTTATCTCCCAATTTACAAGTATATAGACCATTTCTTCTATGTCCTTTAGCTAGCATTCTACCATTTTTATTAATATTACAATCTACTTTAGTAAAACTAACCACGCAATCATCATCACACAATTGACCTACGCTAATCAAGTTAAAATCTAGACCACTAACACGCTCAACATTGGTAATTCTAATGGAGTCATGACTAATATTACCTCCACCGACGACCTTTCCCTTTAGTTTGCTCCTAAATACGACATGTCCACCATCATACACCTTGTACAAAATAAAAAAATCTTCTATTCCGGGTTATGTGCTTAGTGCAACCACTATCCACAATCTAATCATCCGGTCATAGATCTCATTTAAGACATACCTATAACCAAACATGAATTTAAGGTCGTGGTACCCATTTTTTCTTTGGTCCGTTGTGGTTAACAGATATGGTACCCAAGTTAACCATTATTGGGTCTTGTAGAAAAGCACATAGTTTATGTAGGTCGTACCTTGATAACGTAGACTAAGGATTGTTTTGAAAATTATGGGAGTTTTGAAAGTTTGGTCCAACACTCCAAGGTGTTTTTAGCCTTTGATTTGGGTAGGAGTTTTCTCTCCTTTGGAAAGTGCTAGGTTGATGATGCGAAGAATGATTTTTGTGAAAATTTCTTCTTATTGAAGAATGGTTGTTTTGAAAGAAGGTCTTTGAGCATATGAGTTTGAAGGTCTCATATGTAGTGTGGGTAAGAGAGGTCTAGGGTCAACTCAAGGTTGTGTGTATCCAAGAGCATTATGTGAGCCCGAGTGATATGTTGTTTCCACTCTTGTAATGGGTTCTTGGAAACCTCGAGTGTTTACAAAGTGAGTTTGAAGAGTTATGGGTTTAACAAAGCTTTTTAATGAATTTTTATTTTGACTTCCTTTTACAAACACTATTGGCTTGTTTAGACTCACGGAAGTGGTTTTATCATTTTTAGAAAATCCAAGACCTTCCTTATCTTGAGATAATTTTTGACGACTCAACATATCGTCCAAAACAATGCTACTTTCTTTGAATTTTGAAAAACTCAATGCATCATTTTGAAGCTTAGAAATATTGCTTGTTAAAGAGTCAACCTCTTGTGTGAGTTCAACACACTTTTAACAAGGTTCAATCACCTCTTTATTATCAACAAGTTTCTTTACTTCAATTTCAAGATCATTGATTTACTTGAAAGTTTTGAATTCTTATCTTCGAGAACATGTTTTTCTTTTAGAAGTTTTTCAAAAGTTTTAGTAAAATCTTTGTTAAACATTAGGAATTCCTCATTCTCCTTTTGCAAGTCAATAATGTTCATATCAATATTAGAGCTAGATGGTTTGGATACTACCTCTTGTGAGTCGATATCCATAAGACATGTTGCGTCATTTTAATGTTCGTCGCTGTTTTCACTATCGCTCCATGGTCCTCCCATAAAAGTCTTGTTCTCCTTCGGCTTTCTACACTCACTAGCAAAGTGGCCATCTATCCCGCAATTGTAGCAAGATCCCTTTTTCTTTGAGCTTTCACCACCTTTGTCCTCGAAGCTATTTCCGCGGCCTTTACCGAACCGATTACCTCCATTACCAAATCGATTACCACATCTGAACCGATTACCCTTGCGGAAGAACTTACGTAAGTTCCTAGCCAATAAATTGAACGCCGCAGCTTCTTCTTCATCAACATCTTCCTCACTTCCTCCTTGTCTATCGCTATCACTAGTTTGCTCCCTAGTGATTTTAGCTTTAAGAGCTAAAGACTTGACCTTTTCCTTAGTGGTTTTGGAAGCTACGCCATCATTATCTAAAACCATTTCATATACTCTAAGGTTACCGACTAGCTCGTCAAGAGGAAGAGTAGCTAAATTTTTGGCTTCTTCAATGGTCGTTACCTTGGCTCTTCATTTTAATGGAAGAGCACGAAAAAACTTTCTAACTTGATTCTTGCTAGAATAGTCCGGATCTAATGATTTGAGACTAGTAACAATAGCGTTGAATCGAGTAAACCCGTTATCAATAGTTTCTTCATTAGAGATTGAGAACTTCTCATATTCTTGAGTGAGAAGATCAATCTTGCAATTCTTAACTTGCGAATTGCCTTGGTGAGTGATGATGAGTGTATGTCAATCCTCCTTGGCCATTTTACACATGAAGACTCTTTCATAATCTTTACGTGGTAAACGTTGTAAAGAGTCATCTTGGATTCATTGTTCTTTCCAAGCTTCTTCTTTTAATCATCTTTAAGGAGTTCATACGACATTTCATTTATAAGCTTGGTTTCGGAGTCTTCAACTTCATAGTAGAAATCGCCGTTTTGGATGACTTGCCATGAGTCAATATCCTTAGACTTTACGTAAGTCTCAAAGCAGGCTTTCCAAAAGCAAAACCCATTTGGTTCTAGCAAAGCTGGTCTTTTCATAGAACAACCCTCAATATAGTTCTCTTAAGCCATGGATCTTTACTCAACTTTTTCAAAAATAGGAGTTAGGCTTTTAAATTTTTAAAAAAGAAGTTTTCAACTTAAAATGACTTCTCGGGAAGGTTTTAACTATTCAAAAATTAAGTAAGCTACTATGATACCAATTGTAGAACCATAGAGGGGGGGGGGGGAGAAATACGGTTTCTTAACTTCTAACCTTATGTAAGTTCCTAGCCAATAAATTAAATGCCGCAGCTTCTTCTTCATCAACATCTTCCTCACTTCCTCCCTGGGCTATCACTATCATCACTAGTTTGTTCCCTAGTGACTTTAGCTTTAAGAGCTAAAGACTTGACCTTTTCTTTAGTGGTCTTGGAAGCTACGCCATCATTATCTAAAACCATTTCATATACTCTAAGGTTACCGACTAGCTCGTCAAGAGGAAGAGTAGCTAAATTTTTGGCTTCTTCAATGGTCGTTACCTTGGCTCTTCATTTTAATGGAAGAGCACGAAAAAACTTTCTAACTTGATTCTTGCTAGAATAGTCCGGATCTAATGATTTGAGGACTAGTAACAATAGCGTTGTATCGAGTAAAACCCGTTTTCAATAGTTTTTCATTAAGATTGTGAAACTTCTCATATTCTTGAGTGAGAAGATCAATCTTGCAATTTTTGACTTGTGGATTGCCCTGGTGAGTGATGATTATTGTATTCTAAACCTCCTTAGCGGTTTTACACATGAAGACTCTTTCGTATTCTTTACGGGGTAGAGCATTGTAAAGAATCCTCTTAGCTTCGTTGTTCTTGCCAAGCTTCTTCTTTTAATCATCTTTAAGGAGTTCATACGACATTTCATTTATAAGCTTGGTTTCGGAGTCTTCACTTATGTAGAATTCGCCGTTTTGGATGACTTGCATGAGTCAAGATCCTTTAGAACTTTACGTAAGTCTCAAGAGGCTTTCCAAAAAGCAAAACCCATTTGGTTCTAGCTAAGGCTGGTTTTTCATAGAACAACCTCAATATAGTTTTCTTAAGCAATGGATCTTTACTAACTTTTTCAAAAATAGGAGTTAGGCTTTTATTTTTTAAAAAAGGAAGTTTTCAACTTAAAATGACTTTCGGTAATGTTTTAACTATTCAAAAATTTAAGTAAGCTACTCTTGATTAGCCAATTGTTGAAACCAAGAGGGGGGGGGGGGAGGGAAATCGGTTTCTTTTACTTGCTCAAAGTTTATAAAACTTCAAGTCAGGAAAGAGCCGAGTGGTGTTATTATCTACTTTGCAATGAGAAACAATAAGTAGATAGAGAAAGAGAGAGATAAACATATACTGGTCCGGGAAGGGGGTTTAGTCCTTTCGTACGTCTAGTTTTGAATCCACGACACCGATACTATTCCTAGTATAATCCTTATGGTGGACTATAAACCGTATTAAAAATTAACTCCACCGACTTTCAACAAAGCTCAACGCTCACACAGAAGAATTACTACCTATGGTATTGCGCACTCGGAATCCACCCCTAAGAACCCGTGATTCGACCTAACCTATGAACTCTAAAAGCCTTCCCATTGGAAGCTTTCTAAAACCCCAACTAGATCCCCAATGATCTAGGGTTGATCTCACGGATACAAGACTTCCCTTATAACTCGATAAAGTAAATTACATAGTTTGAACCAAGTCTTAACCTAGCCTAGAGACTCGATTATAATAGAAAGGGTATGAGAAAGAAGACCCTAGACAAAACACATAAGTATGGATTAGGTACTTGTGTGGTTCTCTTGCGAAGATGTGTGTTCTTCAATAGATGATATAAGAGAAGATTAAGAACACTTGATGTTTAGACTTAGAGGATTAGAGAAGAAAAAAGAGAGAAAAGAATGTTTGCAAGAAGTGAGAAATACAAAGGCCAAGGGTGGGTATTTATAGGCCAATAAATACAAATTATCAAAATATAATTCGTGTCTGGCGCGCTGCCCACGCGTTCCCGAAGTTGTTTTCTTTGGGACTTGGCGTTTTAAACACCCGCACTTGTTAAACCCTTAATTGTACTTCATGCTATGACCTTTCAATCATTCTTACACTAAAGGTCAAGCAACTCAAATATCCATTTGAAAAAACGTTTGTGAAGTATTAAAAGCATTTTGCTTATCTGATAATGAAAAGAGAGAAAAGAATTATCAGAAAGGAGTATTTTGGGTATTCCTCAAAGTGTAACTAGCCTAGTTTGGATATAACTAAAGGTTAGAAATGGCTAGTTAGGGTACAAGAGAATATTCTTATAATATTCTTTGCTTAGAGAGAAAGGGGGAAAGATTTGAAATCTGAATTTCAAATACTTTAAGTACATGTTGGATAAGAATGTATGATGTGTGTATGAGTTGTCATGATGTGATAGAAGAGAGCCTCTTGATCTTAGTTTGAAATGGAGGGTAAGGATGTGAAGAGGACACTTAGTTAAGTGGCAAGATCATGGGTAGAAAAGAGATTGTGTTTGTTATGTAAGTGAGAAGTGAATGTTTATGAAAGGAGTTGTGTTTGTTTGAGATGAAGCATCAATCTAATGGTTAAGAAGAGAGTGAGGGAGTTTAGATTGATAAGGTGGCTTAATCAAGGGTAGAAGAGAAAGTGTGTTTATCCAAGGGTTAAGAAAAGAGTGTGGGAACTTAGATTGGTGACATGGCTTGATCAAAGGTTAAGTTGAGTGTGTGTGTGTGTAATTTATATTGTATGGAGAAGAAGGTGAATAGTGAATGAATGGTGGAGAATGTTTTGAGAAGATATGAAATATCTTGGTTGGGAATGTAGGAGACATAGAAGTAGGTTTGAGGTTTATTTAGTGAAGGTTTATGTGTATGAAGGTTTAAAGATAAAGATAAGGATGAAATCGAATGATTGATTTGGGTTAATAACCACATTATCAATAAGAGAGGAAAGAGTAGGCATATGTGATTATGAAATTGTTTAGTAAGAAGATGTTTGGAGTATGTGTGGAAGAGATGAAATCACTTGTTTGGTAAGAAGGGTAACAAAGTGATTAGGAAGTGGGTAGAAGGATTGTGTAGAAGAAGTGTGGACTTGTACATGTAAGGAATACATGTGAGTTTGTAAAACATTTGTATAAGGTAAAGAAGTGAGAAAAGTCAAAGCATGATCAAGTTTCAAATACCACAAACTCAATTAGTCATTTAAACTTGAATCCATGATAATCAACAATGGATTTAAAGCATATCCCATAACAGAAGAGGATGCGTTTATGCAAAGTTACATTTGACTTAGTTTGACCAATAAGGGAGTAAAACTCGTTACGTGATTAGGAACAAGGTAAATCCGGATTAAGGTAAAATAATTAATTTTGTTTGTTGGTATGTTAAAAGTATGATCATACTAGGATTAGAAATAAGTTTCGGCCTTGGCTAGAGGCGTTTGATAAAAGATTTGAGTTGCCGTTTTATAGAAAAATGGGAGGATTCAGTTTTTCTCCTCTCTAAGTCTAAACCTCATTTAGAGTGTTCCCAAATGCTCAAATATCATGTACATACCTTTATTGAATTTTACACATGTGTCGGGTAAGAGGAAAGCTGACAATTGTTAAATCCGCAAAATAGAATTCGTGTGTGGCATGCAGACGCATGCCCAGCGCGCCAAATGGTGAAATCCAATTTTGTAGATTTAAGCTACCGTTTATGATTTTATGTTTTGCGAATGTTTATTTGTCATCGTTAAAATATAAAGGAGATCCTGGTCAATGTTGCACCAACAATCTCCCTGTTTTTGATGATGACAAATAAAATTTCGGAAAGCAAATAAAATTACAAATGTAGCGAAGATAAGACCACCGTTGATGAAGTTCGTATCTTGATTTTGGCCTTGTAATTTGGCGAAGCTTGATCATTTTTTTAACCTTATGAGTCTTACATGGCTTGTATGCTCCCATGTATGTTATGGCTCTTTGCTTTCTTAATAGCTTGCATTTCCCGATCATAAGCTTAGCTTTGTTTTTCTTCTCCCCCTTTTGTCAAATCAAAAAGGTAGGATCTTGGTCTTATCTTAGAAGGTTGATATCTTTAGAGAAGAAAGAATAGATACTGATGTACATGTTCCCCCTAGATCGTTGCTCCCTCTTGTTCCAAGGCGGGGATCCTTGGATCAAGAGCATTACCTTCAAAAGTGTTCTTGGCTACAACTAGCAACAAGCAAACAAAAAACAATACAAGCAACAAAACATATACATATGTACAAGTCCAACATGGGTTAGCTTATCATTTAGAATCTTGGGAACATAGACGAGTACAAATGTGGATTATTGTGACTTTGTACATTGTTGCATATATTCATATACACATTTTAACATTTATATGTATAGATATTCATGACTCCAATTACTTTTTGTTGAGCATAATATAGGTAATAAACACGCAAGCAAGGTACATATTATTTCAAGGAAGTAAATCATGTCATTCAAGCATATTTTGGTGGTGATCACCAATTACATAAAGATTACAAGCAAAGTTTTATTTTAATTGTAAGATTTTAGAGTTCAAGAGATTCCATGGTGAAAGGTGGGCATATGGGAGATACTTCTTTCACTTCAATCATTTGGGAGACATCATTGGGGTGTTTGTTCTTGACTCGCGTGATCTTACTCCTTTTTATATATAAATAAATATAGATAAATATAAATATATAACAAGGATCAAAATCCACGAAATCAATGAAACCGAAAGTAGTATAGAGTGTTTCCGGGTCGTTATGTCCCAACGAGGCTTGAATGGAGAATCGAATAACGAATTGATAATCGATGTTTGAATATGACAAGGATATGATTGGGAACTAAACCTAATAAGCAAATGCACGAAAAGATAAGCAAGGAAAATAAGCTAGAGCAAGCATAAAGGCTAGGAATGGTAAAAACACTAAAAACTTTTATACTAAGACACAAATAAGCTCAAATAAGCTTAAGACAAATCAAATAAGCTAGACTAACTCTAAATAAGCAAATTCAGCAAGCAATTAAACTAAGTTAAGCAGGAGAAACTCAACAGTACTAACAACAGTACTAACAGTATTAACTATCAGTACTAACTTGGAGTTAGTATTTTTAGCTTTGAGTTAGTACTGCTAGCTTTAACAAAACACAATGAAACAAGAAATAAGCAAATAGGTTAAAACAGATTTTTAACTACCCCTAATAAGCACTCAGGCATAAGAATAAGCAACTAGAATAAACTAAAATGGCAAATAAGCTAAAAAACTACAAACTGATAAACTATTAAAATTGCTTTGAAAAGGCAAATAAGCTAAAGTAAGCTCTGAAGAAAACTTATTTCACACAAAAGATAAACTAGAGACAGAAAGTAAAATGGAAAACAAGGATGGTTGATTGAACTATGTGGGAAAAAAACAAAGAGAACCAACACTCTCTCCATGTGTGGAGAGGGTATTTATACTTACATAAGGTGGACATGGGCCTTGGTTACATGGGCTTTCCATGGACCTTGGACTAGTTACGTATGTAAGTTTCCAAATATTACTTGACGAGTTATCTACCGATATCTATGAAGTGACCGAGACTTTTCTAGGAATTTCGTATTCCTAACAATCTCCCCCTAAGGGAGGTCACTTCATGTTACAAAAACTAAAACCTATCATACTATGAAGGTCTTCATTCTTGTGCTCGCAGACTTCTTTCTTTTTCTTATCTTGTGAACATGATGTAGTGATATTTGACTTTAGGCTTGAGCTTGTTCCTTATCTTGAATTGTATGTGAATATGTAATCTTGAACACCTTGAGATCATCAACCAAGCATAATCTCGTTTTGCCATCTTGTTAACTTTGCCATCTTTTGAACTTGTGATTGTTGGACCGACATGCTCATACCTTACTTGATTTGTTGACTTGAAAAGCTTTAATGTTGCATCTTTCTTGAAATTCTTTAACTTTAACACTTCGTCACTTCGAGAAAGACGTTCGGTATCAGAGTGACAGAAACTTCTTTGAAATTCTTTGACTTTAATACATCGTCACTTCAAGAAAGACGTACGGTATCAGAGTAGCGGAAGTCTTGAAACATGTACTTGAGCTTTCATGATGTCTTTATGTTTGTCGGTCGGGTATGAGCATGTGGCTATGGATCTTGTGAGCCAGCTGGAATCAGGAACCTCCACCACCATCTTTAAATAGCCTGCATAAAACAGTTAGCAATAAAGCGGGGGGACGAATATGGCTTTGTCATTCGCCCAGGTTTGGTTGGAGTAACCTTCAAATCCGTGAGGATCGACCTGTGATCAGATAGATTCAATTTAAGAAGAATCTTCTTGACAGGATTTCCAGCTGTAGTATTGAATCTTTCTAACACATAAGTATTAGATTCATCGTACTCAGCATGTTCTCATTATCGGAACGTCTCAAAGCAGACAGCACGATAAGAGTGAACCAGTGAGTTACTATCTCACCGATTGATATAGAAAATTGATTTGAAAATCAATCGGTGTATCACTTACAAAATTGTTTTTGTGACACACCGAGAGTGTTGTTACTCATTTCAAAAATTCATCATTCAATGGTCATATATAGGAACAAGTTTGATTCTTATAGAACGCAACCATCGTTTTCATTTTCAAGATGTCACATAGTTTGATTCGTATTAAAAATCGCACAATGTCACCTACAATGATCTAGTTGTGTTGACTCAAGCTGAATTCCTTCTTCTTTTGTGGTTTTACTTAAGTATCACTCGGATGTTCTGGCAAAATCACAAGGATAATGCGTAGGACTCTTTATATATATTTCTCGTTATTCACATTGTGTGAGATAGCAAGCATAATTTTGACAAGTGTCCTAATGAGATTTATGGATGATCTCTTTTGGCTCTAGACTCAATAGTGCACTTTTGTTTTAGTGATCGGAGGCTGGAGCAGACTACCACCTTTTCAATATCAACTAACTCGGAGTGAGAAAGTCGATAGAAATGCGTGTATCCCGTGGGACGAATGAACAAGAGTCTTTTGAGAGACTTTGAGTGGCTAGGGAGGGTTGTGCATAGCGTCACTGGCTCCATGACTGTCTTCAATGTCAGACAACACCTTAGTGTTTCCGGCAGTTTATGTATTGACCCGGTTTCTGCCTAAGTGTATGGAGGGCTTCTTTCTTTACACCCTTTATCCTTACATTTCTTTTTCATTCTTCGACCCCTTCAATGTTTACCGAGACTTCATATACTAACACTTGTTGGGTTTGTTCAGTGTTAGCTCCATTCTATGTCGGCATTATTCTGATTCTCACGTTTTCTCCTTTTGCTATTGCATACTAAGACTTTCTACACTAATAGTGGATATCCTATGGGTGGATCCTCGGTTCTGGATTGGATCATGGGATATTGAATACCTAGCCTAAACGCTTTATAAACTTCCATAAATTTAAGTACATGGTCGGTCTTTTGGGTATCTCATCACAATCCTTCCAAAATCATTGAAAAGTTTCAATCAAAGTGTTTGATATAAATATCAAAAGATTTACACTTTGAGAGTTTTTCATCATCACTAAAAGGCTCCCCCTTAACATGTGCACCGTAATCGTAAGTACATGTAGTGTGTGAGTGCATGAGTCCATTTTATGATCACACTTTCCATTTACATCTTATATTCAGTTTATTCACATTTTTCTCCCCTTTTCTAAATGTTAGATCGCTTGATATTTTGGATATCAATTGATTAAACTTTCGGGGACAAAATGTTATATATTACCGAACTGGAAATATTAATGCTCCCCCTCAATTTTTGAGGGTATATAAGACAATGTTGAGTACAATAATATGAAAGATTTTGAATTTACAAAGAAATTCTTGAAAATTTTGTACTCGATCACTCCTTATTATCACCATAAAGTCTTACAACTATATTATATTTATTTTAAAAGTTATATTAAGTACGAGGTTTGACTGAATGATGAGTACATTTATGATAAAATCATCTGGTTACTATTGTGCAGCCGCGTTATGGTCTCCTTCATATAATCTCCCACCAATGAACTTTTCTAAGCTCCTCATTAACCTTCTTTCTTTCAAGAAGTTTGTCAATCTAATATTTCTCTGTCTAAGCACTTCTTTAAAGGGGTATTGCTTACTTTCTTTTCTATGTTACGACAGTCTTTGCTTCCAAATTTTGAGTATGAAAAAGATTAGTACATTATGTAAACTTGAGCTTGTGTGGTTGGAGATTTGTTCGGTGTTGATGTTGTTCTTAGCTTCCCCCTAAAACCAGCAATATTTCTGAGTAGATCAGAACTTTCTCTGCAAGGCCGCATCAAGCAGTCTTAATGTATAAAGCCCAGATATCCGAAGTACACAAATAACTCGAAAATGCAACACCAAAGTCAATTAAGTCCCGGATGTCCGTATTTCTTCTTACATGATAGTGATGATATAAATTGTAACACCAAAGTCAACTAAGTCCGAATGTACATGTATATCCTTCTAAGTAGTTGAAAATGATGACACTAAGTCAACTAAGTCCCAAATGTAAGACATTTCTTTCTGCTGGATATGATATTAAAGAATCATAATACTATGTGTACCTCTTTTATCAAATATTTCTACTCATTTTAAGAATAAGTTTAGTGATTGACCGGTTGGGCAAGACACTAATTAAATCAGAAATAATTCTTCTCACGTTTTAAATAGTTATGCTCCTAACACTTCCCCCTGGGGACTCAAATAATGCATACTGGCTAATGATGAGATGTCTATTCCATCATGTGATAGAAATAGTGTACCCGAAAAGCAAATTCTACACACCTAAAAATAAAAGAAGCATAACCTAAACAATGACAAAAGAATGCTAACTCTAATAGAAGGGCCAAGGACACTATCAAAGTATACATCTACTCATTCCCCTTGTGGTTTCGAACGTCAGAATCAGCAAAACCTTAAACGCAAACGCATTATTTGAGATCGTGTTTGAGAATTAATAAGCTTAAAATCTATTTGTGAGAATCAATTTCAAGCTTTTAAACTCATGTAAAGTATTTACAAGCATTCCTAAGTCTTTCAACTATGAGGTGTTGGCAATATTGAATCGAATGTAGTTTAAGGCCTGAATTTCACTAATGTCTCATATTGCCATATATAGTCTATAATGATTTAAACAAATGACATCTAAAGCTCTTGAAAGTTAATATAATTATCTCCCCTTGAAATTGTTATCAGTCATCTGTATCCAAAACTTTTCCATTATTTTATGACTTATTTTGAAAGGACCATTTAAAAGAGTATTGGATGACGATTTATCCCCCTAAATCATGACACGTTTTTATTTAAGAGTTGTTGTCTTGTTTGAGTGGTTGGAATTGTTTTGAAAAAATCCTTTTTGTGATTACTGAAAAACACTAATTGTTTTGAAGACAACTTTTTACAATAAAAATACGATTTCTCTTATTTTGACAAATAATGCACTGACAACATACATCTATGAACACATAGAAAGCAACGGGTTGTATGCAAAGTAAATCGAAGGTGAACCGGTTAATACAGCGGGTTCTAGAGCAACTACTTTAGCATTTGGAGCAATGACTTTAGGGGCTGGGTAATCAACACTAGGTGGAGGAGTGAGTAATTCATCAAACAATGGTTGAAACAGAAGATCCTAATTAGTTCTTGAAGGTGGTACAAATGGTGTTGAAGAAGGAGGGTTTGGCACGAGTCCTGAACTGATTGTTACAGGAGTCATATCATGAAGTGCGGGTCCTGAATTGCTATGTTCAGAAGCTATCTTGACCATTTGAAAAATCAATCAACTTTTGACCATATTTTGCTCACTTTTCTCCCCTTCAAAAATTGCATATGTGATTGCCATTTTTGATTAACCAAATGAGCTAAAATACAAATAAATGTACTTTGAGCAACTTGTATAATATCCGAGCATGTGAGAACATATCATTTTTGATGAGAATGGTCGAAAACAAGAAGATTTCTCTTCTTTTGAAGATAAAGCGCACTGAAGCGTACACCTTTCTTTTCTTTGAGGAACGGGGCCTGAAGTGTTGTCTATAGACGCCATTATCATGAAGCACGTGTGTTGATCTGAAGTAATCAACAGCCATTGTCCTTGTTCATCATACATAAATTCCTGGAACCCTTCGTTTCTGATATATCACCTTTTTCAGCAAACAAACTTCGAGTCTTTCCTTTTCAGGATTGCAAAATGTACCTGCACTTAAGTTAAGAGTACATGCACCAACATTGAGAGTTTGATCGCATTTATAAGGGTCAGTGATATAATCATTTAGACCATTTGGGAGTTCACAATCAACCTTTGTTGTGCTAGATGTGAATGTCTTTCCAGTTGGAACCCACTTAAGACCAGCAGTGTTAAAAATTCTACCCGTCAGTATCCACCTAAGGTAAGATCTAGGAGTGTTTGTTTTCTCATGCACAGCGAAAGACTTATTGAGAGAAAAACTATGTCCTGTAATGATCTTCCTACCAGGTTTCTGAGTATGACTCATTGGATCTACGGGTTTGTTACCGTTTCTAGTCTTATTAGGTTGAATCTTAGCACGAGAATTCACTTCTTTCAGGAATTTTGTTATACATGCATCATGACTTGCATTAAAGACACATTTCTGACAAGTCGAACAAACAAAGTGTTTGAAGTCAGAGAAAGGACTAGAATTCCTAGAGTGATATGCTTTTGGCATAACAGTTGTCGTTGGGCAACTACTCTTAGATGTTGGCAAAACCCTAGATGTTTGATTATTGCTCCTAGGTTTTGATTTGCAACTCTTAGTAGTGTTTTGTGATTTAGCAGATGGCATTACACTAGTTGTTGACTTTCTATCTCTTTCTTGTGTCTTTTTCAGAGCTTCTTCCTCTAGATAGTAATTATGAACCATGTCATTTGAACTAAATCTTGGCATGTTCTTAGAACTATTCCTAGATGAGCTAGATGCAATCATATGATTAGGTTTTGCAAAAGCAAATTCTCTTCCCTTAGGCAAATAATGCTGAGTGACTGGTTTTGACAAAACGTTATTCACATCAACTTGGGAGGCAAACCGTGGTTTTGAAAAATTAGGTCGTTCAGATTTAAACGCATTCGGTTGTCTAACAACTGATTGGTTTTTAGGTGGTTGTAAAACCGGTTTCCCCAAGATTGATGGTTTTGCAAACTTAGTATCCACGCTATTTCCTTTTAACTTTCTTAATTCGTTTTTCAACGCTACATTCGCAAAAACCTTTTCCTGAATCTGAGCCTTTAAATCAGCATTTTCAACAGTCTTACTATTTATTTGAGCAATCAGTGAGTCATTATGGTCTTTTGTCTGAACTCGTGTCGTTTTGATAGAATCGTAAAGATCTTTGTAAGTCTGTTTTAAATGCTCATTTTCCTTATGCAACTTCTCATTATCTGCAAGTAATTTAGCCACACTATGTTCCAATTCGATATTGATCTTTTCAAGTACCTCAATTTCCTTGTTAATCTTGGCTTTATTACTTGTTTCATTCAAAATTTGACCATGTTGCCCGTCTTTTAAAGCTTGATTTTGATATTTAAGTTCCATGTTAACACAATGTGTTTCCATTCTTGAAAAGTCTTTTTGAAGTTGGGCAACAGTCTTTTTGAGAAAAATATTTTCAGACTCGAGAGATTGGTTTGAAAATTCAGTTGTCATGTTATCAAATGATGGATCAAGTAAAGGACATGAAACTTGACATTTTTCAGCATTCTGTTCAATCTCTCCTCCCCTATGACACATATTTGTTGAATCAGGAATGGTATTTCTATCAACCTTTTCCAACAGATGTGTGTCATAAATGGGTTCAGATTGCACATAATCTTGTTGTTCATTAGCAAGAGTATCATGTTGAACAGTCAATTGTACCTCAGCCAATGGCTGTTTGTCATTTACGGAGTTGATATCTGCATCCTCAGCATGTGTATCTTTCCCGGATCTGCTGCTTGAAACATGCCTTTCTGATTCTGTCTCATTGCTTTCCGTAACAACCAAACCAGCATCTAATGCTTTACTCGAATCCACCTTTCCCTTTTTTGATTGCATCACTCTATCATTCACCCTTCTGTTATTTTCTCGTTTATGCTGTGCTCTTTCATCAATAGACTTCTTAACGGATTCCATGTGTTGGATAAGTGTATCACACTTGTTGAATCTCAGTTCGAGTGTTTTCTAGAAAGGACTTGCGTATCATTGCACCATCAAATCATCGAAACAGTATCGAAAATTGATGAATGTCTGAAACTGTTTCATGAGTACTCTAAACGCACCAATGGATTTAGTTTTTTGAAATTCTTCTCTATCGAGTTGCTTTTCTAGATTATTCAAGTTAAGTAACAATGATTCTGTGAAAGTCTGATTATCTTGATCAAATAGTGCCACACATGCCAGTTCGAATCCTCCCTTGATTGAAAGAACCTTAAGATGTGAAACAATTAACGTTCACGGAAATTTACAAATCTATGATTTAAACCGAGAAAATAATTAAATCTTTCATGGGATCTTACAAAATCAAGAAGAAACCGTGAAACAATGATTAATTGTTGTGAAATCGTTGTTAACGTTAACGTACTTGAGCTTAATTAACGATTATATAAAAAAACTTAATATTAAGACTAATGGTGACAAACTATTTTAAAAAAATAAAAATTGACTAACTAACTAAAAAAATAGGAAACATAAAAGACTAAAAGTAAAAAGTTTTAACAAAGAAAGGTTAAATTTGAAAATGTTTTAAAGTCTAAAGGCTAATTAAAAAATGTATAGAGAATTAAAGGGTAAAAGTGAAAGAGTTTTAAAAGCTAGGGGCTAATAGTAAAACTTTTAAAACCTAAATGTTAAAAGTGAAAAATGTTATGAAGTTGAGGGACCAAAAGTGCAACTTGTGAATTATAAAAAGTAAAAAAAAAAAGTTTGAAAGTAAAAGGTTCTATTTAATTTTACTTAAAAAAGAAAGGTTTAATATAAGCAAGTTAAAGTTTAAATGTAAAAAAATAAAAATTGTTTTAAAGTTGAGGGGCCAAAAGTGTAAAATTGGAATTTTAACAAATAAAAAACGTGTTCCCTCCCAAAACCTTTTTCTTCTTCGTTTGAAATTTATAAGAAATGAAACGATTAAACTTTTGATCTTATGAACTCATACGGTTATCGTCGGTTAAAAGTAAATATACCACGTCGATCGAAACGATGTCACGAACACGATGATATAAGTCTTAAGTCCCGTAGAGCACCGTCACTCGAAACCAAAAACCGAAAATTTGTTAAAACGTGAAGATTTTATTCTCGTTAAGTTTCACTCGTTCGGCTCTTATTTCGTTCGGTGATCAAGTTTCACTCGTTCGGTTCAAGTAGATGAAACTCGTTCGGCTCTTAAGTTTTTCACTCGTTCGGCTCTCGTTGACGAAACTAGTTCGGCTCTACAAAAGTTCCACTCGTTCGACTCTCGTGAAATTCACTCGATCGGCTCATGTGAAATTCACTCGTTCGGCTCACCTTGAAGAAACTAGTTCGGCTCTACAAAAGTTCCACTCGTTCGGTGGTCTTTGAAATGTTACTCGTTCGGTCCGTTTTGTTTTTCTACTCGTTCGGTGGTCAAGAATTTTACTCGTTCGGTCCTTTTTGTTTTTCTACTCGTTCGGTGCACACTAGTTTGTACTGGTTCGGTCCTCTTTGAATTTTGTCTAGTTCGGCTATCCTTGAAAAAATTTCTAGTTCGGGTGTTGAAGGAAATGAACTCGTTCGGTCCTCAACGAGTGAACTAGATCGGTGGTCCTTCAAAAAAAAAACGTACAACTTCCTTATTTGTCTTCAACCGGTTAGGATCACAAGGGATAAGCAAATGAAATTTTATCTGTTTGACTTGTTCTTTTCTTTTACGCAAAACACAAACAAAATGCACCCTTATAAGAATAAAGCCCAACTTATGGAAAATAACAAAATAAAATAACAAACAAAATGCACCCTTATAACAAAATGCACCCTTGAGAATTTTTGTTTTAGACGAGTGAAAGAAAAAAAATAAGTTTAAAAAAAACGAACCAAATAAGCTCAAAATAAGTTGTCACAACAAAAACACTAAATCACTTAACCACAACGAAAAACTAAAGCCACCAAGATAGAACCATGGCTCTTGATACCAATTGAAGAATTCTTATTTCACACAAAAAAAGATAAACTAGAGAGAGAAAGTAGAGAGAGAAAGGAAAAGGGAAAATGGGATGGTTGATTGAACTATGTGGGAAAATACAAAGAGAACCAACACCCTCTCCATGTGTGGAGAGGGTATTTATACTTACATAAGGTGGACATGGGCCTTGGTTACATGGGCTTTCCATGGACCTTGGACTAGTTACCTATGTAAGTTTCCAAATATTACTTGACGAGCTATCTACCGATATCTATGAAGTGACCGAGACTTTTCTAGGAATTTCGTATTCCTAACAATGTCCCTATTCTCTTCATATTTGGAGCATTCATTCCTGCTACAATGATCGCAAAACTTCATAAGTCATGCCATTTTAATGTGAAACTGTCTTATATAGGGGTTGTAAGAGATTTCTTATTTAAAGTTCTAATGATACTTACTATTACATTTATTCGAAGATTTCTCCGGTTAGTAAATTAAAAGAAAATTCTTTTACAGGTATTCATTATTAATTTAAAGAAGTTTTGTGTAATTTATTTTTTTATTAGGCTTAGGTGATTGGAACAAGTGACCTCTACTAAGCAGAAGTAAAGGCTAAGGTGATTGCAACAAGTGACCTCTACTAAGCAGAAGTGAATATAAAACGCAGAGCAAGGGGGCTGCTTCCTCGTGCAGTGAGTTGTACAGAATCTTAAAACAGTCATCACTTTTATGTGTTTGTGATTGTCAATCCTAATACGGCTGTACCTCATTTTCTTACTAGCATGTTACAATTTATTATAGGTGCGAGCTAGAATAGTTGGTTATCCAAATGTTGGTAAATCATATCAATCATTTACTAAAGCGAAGTATGTGCTGTTAGACAAAGGGTGATTTTTAGGTATTGGTCCAAAACAAGCTAGGTCGATTTTGGCAGAGCTGCCAACACCCTTATGTACTTTTTTTTTATAATTAATACATCTAATATGATTAAAACCATAGTATTGTGTAACAATATTTATAATGTATTTCACTCGTGATGAAACAAAACAAAACTGGGTAAAAATTGCCGTCTCTAATTTATTTGTCTTTGTAGAGTTAATTCAACATTTAAGTAATATTGTATTTCCTTTATGATCTTTGTAATAGGTGGGTTTGTTTTGGAAGCCAGTTTTTAGACTCGCCTGGAATAATTCCACTGAGGCTGAGTTATCAATCAGCAGCAATAAAGCTTGTTGTATGTGATGACATCGGGGAGAGGTCATATAATCATACTAATGTTGCAAGTGTTTTTATACAAATTCTTACAAAGCCTCCATCAGCAAGTAAGATCATTATTTCTTCAGTGTTCTTTGGTATTTACGATATATTACATCTTAATTCAGTTATTAGATGCATTTTTATCTTTTAGGCATCGATAGAAAATTGCAACAGTTGACTTGACATAAACCAATATGCGTTCACTTGAGACAATAGCCTAAAGTATTGTGTTGTGTGGCTCAGTGTATGTGCAACATGCATCAACAGTTCTGCTCTATGCGTTGTAACGTGTAGGCTTGCATGTCCTAGCCTACGTTAGTGTTTGGTGCATCATGCATTATTGGTTGTACTACATTCATGGAAAATCGATAGCCAATATATTCACAGTGTCATTGTTTGAAGAAACTATGGGGGATTTAAAGGGATAAAGTACAGCATTTGATTGCAAGTTACATTTCACAGAGTTACGTTGTTGACTAAAAATTTACTTTGATTTTGAAATAATGCTTTCCGTTTCAATAAAATAAATAAAGGTCATGGTAATGATAGGGTTATTGTGTTTATGAAAAGACTTAAAAAGCCGAACTGTTCAGCTATTTGTTGTTAAGCATAAACCATTTTACGGTTTTTCTGATAGAGTCAATGAATAGCCAGGAACGTTTGAATTTATCTACCTTTTAACTCCAATTATTCTATAAAGTGATTTATCTACCTTTTAACTCCATTTATTATCCTAAAACAATTTCTTAAAGCTAAAATAATCTCGGTATAATATACAATTTTGAAAACCCAAAATTTAGCAAAACAAAGAAAATGTAAACAATAATTACAAGTCATGCCCGCCCATCAGGCGGGCTTAGCCACTAGTATATATATATATATATATATATATATATATATATATATATATATATATATATATATATATATATATATATATATATATATATATATATATATATATATATATATTGAAAGAAAATTTGTTTGACGCCACAGGGTCAGTTTATGAAATTTGAAAACATGTTTATTATTGTTTACACGAAGAGGTTACACAAAATTTTTTAATACACTTTTTACATTACGACATTCGTTAATCACACGCACGAATTCGTTATAGCGGTCCACAGTTTTAAAATCATCAATCTTCAAAACATCATTTAATATAGTTTGGTCAACGGGTCTCGACAAGTATCAAAAGCAATACCCACTCATGGACTATGCAAACAAGTATCATACACGTGCGAAGGATTCACCAACTGGAATCATTCAACACTCGAGGTCAAGTCAGTCTAGTAACAAGATCACTTAAGGGCAACAACGTCTACAATCACACAAAACTCATAATCAAGGATAACCATAATCTTCCATAACCATAATAATAATAATGGGGTGATACACATACAACCAAAAATTTCCCCTAAGAATTACAATCTTCGGTTCCAAGACTGATACATCCAATCGTAATAATTTCTAAGTGTCTAATACCCGATCCTACATAAATATTCAAAAGGCTGCGATGTTTACAAAAATAAAATACACTCGACAGCGTGACCTCACTAACTGGCACTAGCAGTGTAGTGAACTATACAAAATGGTCATAATCCAACAAAATCAAAGCAAACAACCAACAGGACTACTGAGGTCCCGGAGATCTCCTCTCCACATCAGCGAGGCGTATATCCAATCCAAGTATGCACTGCATTAAAGTACCCTCGTGGCTACTTATCTCGGCAACCAAAGTTTGTAGCTGCTGAATCTGCACGTCTCTATGCTGCACGGCGGCCTGTAAAGTCTGCACCTGCTGGCTAAGTCCATAAATCACCTTATCTCGCTGGGTAGTAGCCTACTGATCCTGCTCCATTCGGGTATCGACCTGCTCCAGTCTACTCACAGCCTGAACCATCTGAGATGCCATAACCTGTACATGTCCCTCTACAGCGTAAATCCTTGGACGAATCTCCCTGATAGCAATGCTATCAGCCACCTCAGCATCGCTTACTGTCATCACCTTCTTCACTAGCAGCCCATTACCATACTCCATATTACCCATGCGGGTATATAAATCCTCGATCACTGACGGAGGCACAGTAACTCCAGGTGCTAAGAGGGTAAGAGGATGTCCCTCAACAGCAGCGGTAGATGAACATCCTACCTCGTAAGTACTCGGTAGGGGGCATAACTGGCATCAGAGGTGGCATGACGGGTGCCATCAACCACTCCTCGTCCATCTCCCAAACCTTTTCATCGCCCTTGGGTCCCTCAAAGTCATCACCACTAGAGTCGTCCTCGACTCCAAACAGCATTGCTAGGTCCTCTTCCATATTCATCACTAGGGCGACCATCTGCTCCTCTACCTCAACTATCGGCTCTGCTAACTCGTCGATCATCGGGTCAACCAGCGGCTCGTCTACCTCAGCTCCTAGAGGCTCGTCCATCTCGCCCAGCTCTTCTAACAATGGCACATCTGTCTTAATCCACCCGTTCATGTTGTTTGGGTTACCGGCATAACCGGGCAGCGGTCCAAGCGCAAAGAAGTCATACGCGTGTTGTGGCTCTGGCTCATCTATCAGGAAACCGAACACACAGTCAGGTGATAAGGGTTCGCCCATGATACTACAAAGAAAAGAAATACTTATATTAGTAATCATCGTATACATATTTTTTATCGTATGTGAAATTATGCTCATCATATATTAGGATGATTTCATTATATCGCATTAAATGCTTAAAGAAATTAAACTCTTCGCGAGAAGCGAGTACCAAGTTATATATATAACCATACATCATAGAACGGATGCCGAATATATATATATATATATATATATACCTATATAATTATTACTTATACCAAGTGTATTCCACTTGTCAGCACATAGATTACAATTTAAAGGCATCACACAAGGCATCAAAGGATCGGGAAAGACACGTGCGTGGATATCGGACAACGGTGGAAGACTCGTGAAATTTTTCAAAAAGAACGGTTGTAGTCCAAGTTTTTTAAAACGACTTAGTTCGCTACAACTCGTGCTCTGATACCACTCTATAACACTCCCAAAAATCACAACGTAGCGGAATACCACTTTGGGATGCTACTTCCTAATACAGGCACACGAGTCCCCGTAAACGACCAAATGATGCATTTATAAAACAAGAATTTGTTCAATTTATTTAAGGAGAATCAGAGTTATTTAGGTCCCAAACAACTTTAGAAATTTCATTTCTAGTAAGTCACAACACGACTTTCTTACAAATCTAATTTTTATAAAATGTAATAATTTTCACCCAGACACGATCTTTGATATCCGCGTTCCGTTCCTTCCAAGCCATCAACAGCTTCTAAACCTAAGATACATGCTTAAAAACGTCAACAAAACGTTGAGTGAATTCATAGAGTTTACAAATAATAGTCAAAAATCATATTTGGTTCCACACAAACAATTATAACATTGCTTGCAAGGCAAGTTATATCATGATTTCCATTAACATGAGCCCGTGTACCGAACCTTAACACATTTATCATATAGGATAAAATACTGACCGGGAAGTATGCCACCACCCAAGTCTCAAACAAAATGTCGTTTAACAGGTGTTTCACCATCGGGATTCAGACCCCGAACCAGGGTTTCAACCAAAAGACCTATTTCATGAATTACAGCGTATTAACCTCCACTTAATTAACGAGCACACGGTAAAAGGCATATACTCATAGTATGAAATCATATCACGTATCAAAACACATTGCGTTTAATTTTTCAAAACAACATTACCCTCCACGCGTTATAAAACAGTCAAAAACGAGGCATGAACTTCACCTGATCGAAAGCCGAAAGACCAAAACAACTATACAATCCCAAGACGTTGCAACAACGAACTCAACCGCGACCTATAATTTATGCGCTCGTTTACTATACAAAAATGTGCGATCGCAAATTACGTACATCGCACTATTAATACGATAAAATATACATACACATGTGATGAGAAATCCACTTGCGTGTCAAGATCCTAACACCCCATAAATTTTGAGTACGATCTCTCTTTCATTTATATGATACGCTACTTAATCAAAAACTTTCTATTTTCGGAAAGTTAATAGTTTTAGAAAATTACTATTTTTGGAAAGTTACCACTTTTAGTAAGTCTCGACATCTATTCACATAAAAAAATATTTATTTATCTCGACGAACTTTCGACGCCCAACTAGTTGTTAATTTCTTGCATCGGAGTTATATCCTGAATATTACAAAAGTTACTATTTTTAGACTTTCCATTTTTTAGAACCGGCGAATGGTCTCAAAATAATTACTTGCACAAGAATATTAATCGATATTATTTTATTAAGCAAAATCGCCCTTATAACGTATTAACGTTGATTAAAATCTCCGTTGACTTTTTATACATATAATATATTTATTTTTCTAAATCGCGACTAGTCTAGTTTCTTCGTTAAGAGTCGTTAAATCTTAAAATTTGCAAGGTAGAAGCGAAATGTCATTCCGGACAACTTTTGTGGTTCGTTGAACGGCTAAAACGGATTCGAAAGTGCTTAAATCGGATGATCAAAATTCTGCCAGCTTTTATTATTTCCAAAATAGCCGAATTTTCTAGCTTGAAGTGTATATCTCGATTTCGTTCTAGATTCTTCGTTATTGAGAGTTAGTAACTCCATTTTATATCAAAACGAGCGTAAAAATAAGATCTATCATATTTTCCAAACAAAAATCAGATTTTACAAAATCTCAGACCTTGAAATACGTGTCAAAATTTCTGCTCAAATTCTCGAGCTACAAAACGCGCCAAAAATCCATTTTTGACCCAAAAATCCACTCACGATATATCTAAAATAGCCTATAAACAATATCCAATTTGTTCAATCATCCCAATCAAAATCTAAACTAAACGACGCAAGATTCATTCGGATTTCATCACATGCAATAATTGAAAATAGATTAAATCGCGAAAATCGATTACCATAATAATAATAGGAACGCTTACAATGCTATTTAAAGCTAAATCGGACTCGATCAAAACTCGTCTTGCTCGTTTTTCCTTAGCCGTGACCTCGGACCACTCCACCAACCCAAACCCGAAACCAAATCAAACCAATACTAAAACTAACTCGATACCAAATCTAAATCCAACTCTTTTGTGAATTAATACTTGAATAAAAATCAAAACACCCATTTTTATTTTGTGTCCTTGCTGTGGTTCGAACCTCAAACCAAACAACCAATCCCTTAGGTTTTTCAATCAAAACTCCTACTAATCTTTTAATATCACTTCCCCACTAATCTATATATCTTGATTCAAATCAAAACCCTCTTATTGTTATTCAAATCCAACATGCATAAATCCTTATGCATGTTTCATCTTTCACTTTGGATGACTACAAAATCATCATCTAAACAATCTTTGGTAACTAGAAAAATCAAAACACCAAGGGTGTTTGTGTTTGTTGCTCGTCCGTACCCAAAAGAAGAGGGAAAGAAGGAAAACAAGCTTCCACTTATTCCTACCTTAATCTAAATTATTTTTAAGTGAGGTTTAAATGGATTTCAATAATCAAAACTTGGCAATGGTTTTTTTTATGTGTGTGTGTGGTCGGCCGAGCAAGGAAGAGAGCAAGAGAGAAGTGAAATGACGTTATTATGTGTTTATTTGAAAATGGAAAGGGTTTGAAAAATCTTGGAGTTGTAAGCAATGATGATTGCTTGCATTGGGAATAATATTTCTTTGAGTGTGTGTGTAGCCATAGTCGATCGGCTATATGGGGGCTAGAGGCACACCATGCAAAAAAATTATCACTTTTATTACTAGTTTTTTATTGTAAAACCTTTTTAATTAAAATTTAAATCTTTGACAATCTAAGCTAACGCGTACACTAACCCGATATTTGGCCAAGGTCGAGGAACAAAGACAACGGACTCCGAAGAATATAAATTATGATTATAAAAATTGGTAACGAGGAGCGTCGTAACCTTATACGATGCCTAAAAACGTTCAACGGTCGCGCGGTCTAACGTTGACTCGCGAATCGACAAAATAAAAAATTCTCCAAATCATTCCAAACAAAATACGAAAATATTTATTCCCGACAGTTAAAAATTAACTGTCAGTGTTTCAATCATAAACTCAATAAAATAAATATTATGATGCCGAATCCGCGATCGTCATACGCATCGTAAAACTCGGGTTGTTACATTAGCCGATATTGTTGCAGTAGTGGTGAATGAAGAATGCTCAAAGGATGTTGCTTTGGACAAAATTAAATTCCGATTAGCTTGATACCATCTCGATTTTTGATGAATTAGTTGGTTTGAAAGGCTTTGAACCAACTTTATAATCATCGTGTAAAAGGAGAACTCCCAACCCCTGGATTACCAGTATCAGTCTCGCTAGATGCCAGATGAGGCACTGGGTGAAGGAGAAGGTGATTGGTTTCATGGTGGCAGCTGAAATGGTGGTGGTGAAATGATAGTGATGGTGGTGGTTGTTAAAGTGGAAGAAAAGCGGGTGTTTTCTAATAAGTTTTGTAAGTGTGGTGCTAATGGCGAGGGGTTGGGTGACAAGAAATAATAGAGGTAAGTGTGGTATAGTTGGTGGCAGGTGGTGGTTTCCATGGTGGCGGTGGTGGCTAAAATAGATGGTGTTGGTAAAGTTAAGGAGAAGATGGTGTTTAGAAGTGAGTTTTAAATTGTGATGTGTATTCATTTATTGACATGGCATAAAAGAATATTTTTTAAATGGAGAAATGACTTATAACCTGATAAGAAGGTCATCTGATACACGAAACTACACCGAATTCAAAAGTAAGCTACACAGAACTACAAAAAAATAGTTGGCTACACAGAACTACAAAAAGTGACAAGTTAGATACATTTTTGTGTAATTAGCCCTTTTATCTAAGGGGTAGGACCAGTTAGCTCTTAACGAAATCGATAAGTAGCCAACATGTTAAAGGGCGTTGTTATTCCTATGTTTAGTGATCTGTTAAACATGAAGAATGTGCATTGATGGCTTTGTAATCATTTAGCGTAAATAAGGTTGTCAATAATAAGTAGCTTTTGTATATCAAATGTGTAACACCCTAAAACCAGGTTTTAAGTATCATATTACTAGAATGCCATTAAGTAAGTTTGACCACGACTTTTATAAGTCTAAGCGTTACGTGATTAGTTAGTCAAACTAATAGTCAGAGTATGTGTAATATGGTTATAGAAAATACTATGTGTCACAACTAGGAAGAAAGAGGACTTGAGGGACCAAAGGTGTTAAGTGGCTAAACTTTCATCCATCTCTTAACTAGATAATTCCTTGGAACTCTACAATGTTTTGGTATTTTTGTGTATGTATATGGAGGAACGAACCAAGAGAGAAAAAGAGGAAAAGCCATGAAGTCTTTATCATCATTTGAGGAAGAAATTAGTGCTTTAGTGCAAAGATAAATCAATAGCTATGATCCTACAAGTAAGTAATCCTATATCTTGAGTTTAATTAGTGAATTAATAATTATGGTTCATGTAACCTAAATTGAGAATTTTGGGTAATTATGGTTCTTAACCAAGAATTAAGGTATGTATGAGTATTGGTTAAGGTTATTTTATAAATTAAGTAGGAATTGGTAATTTGGAGTTATAATCATGATATGATCATGTTAGGGTAAAGAGAGGTTTGGGTTATAATTAAAGATGAATTTTGACACCCTTGATTATTATATAATTAATAATGTTTAAAAATGATGTTATGATAATTGTTAGATAGAATGCAAGGATATGGATGGAGATTATTTGATAACTTAGCTATGGAGCCAAGGTAAGTAAATTGACTATGCAAGATGTTATATTGAGTTTACCATGTTTTTTTAATGTGTTATTTGTTAAGAGTATGAAAGGATTAAAATTAGTGTATTTGGTTTAAGAAGATGAGACTAGTTGATTAAACTATTTAGTTAAGTTTGACATAGTTGATATGCCATTGATGATACATGGAGCTTAAGAGTTGATGTGTAATTAGTTGATATGTGTTCATGGCAAGGATGTGATTAGCCTATTATGAAACTAGCAAGGTATGTAAGCTTAGGTGTGTATGATTAAATGATGAGTTAAGTGTTATGATGTGAGTATGTTAAATGAAATATGATAGCTTGTATGTCTTTTACTTACTAAGCGAAAGCTTATGGTTTAGTTGTTTAACCGTTTTTGTAGGTTATAATGTGATGAAAGTATAGCCTTGATAAAGGTAATGAAGTGGAAGCTCAGATATTGGAAGTATTTAGACTATGCGTATGATTTTGTATTAGATGCCGAACTCAAGTCAATGTTGAACCCCCAAGTTGATGTTTAAGTGTCATGAAATGGTTTGTAAAAGATGTTGTCAAGTGTCCAAGTCTAGTTCTTGGTCGGAAATTAATGGTTATGTGAGTTGTTTAAGAAGTTGTATGTAAAATGGGTCAAAACGGGTGTTTGGCAAACCCCGTAAAGTATGTGTTTATGGGTCATTTAGACCATGGATATTTATGAAAATGAAGTAATATATTATTATAGAGAATTCTGGAAAGTTTCGTTGAGTTTAGAGCCTTGGAAGTCGAATTTCAAAAAGTTGTGCAATATATAGTCTTTTATAATTTTCTGCAGTGAGTATATGGCTATATGCGAATTTAAGCATATGGGCATATGGTGGCATCAAAGATTTTAGTGAAGGGTATATGGTCATAATATGACCATATGGTATTTTTAGAGTATGGTCATATGGCTTTGACAGAAGGTCATATGGGATTTTTAGCGTATGGTTATATGGTTCTTTCAAAAGGTTAATAAAGGTTATATAGCCAGCATATGGTCATATGGAATTTTAGCATACGGCCATATGTTCTTATAAGAGTATAAATGTATATTTTTCAGATTTAGTCAATCTTTGAAAAATCATATCTTTTAATCTGTAAGGAGTTAGAATTCGTGCCTTATATTGTTGGAAAGGTATTTGAGTCTATTTTATGTTAAAGATACTTCCAAGGGCTGAATTGTATTATAATTATGTCAGTTTAATAAAGGGTGACATAATGTCATTCCCGATCATGCGTTTGAGTAAAGGTTTCAATTTTTGGTCAAATTTAGAGTCGGGAAAAGGGCGTTTCAACTTGGTATCAGAGCTTTGGTCTAAGTGAAGTAGGTTTCCTAAACTTAGACCACTCGTAGATGCGTTTTTCGTAAGTGTAAAGTAGTGCGAAAAGTAAATGTCTTAGTTGTAAGGTAGATTAAGTGCTTTCGGCAATTAGAATGATGATACTTAGACATTGAATGATTATGAAATGTGATATATGTTACTTTGCCATAAACTAAATGATTTTGATTGTGACAAAGAATGTAAAACACTTATTGGATAAGTGTCAAGTGCGGATATATATGTTTATATGACGTAAGGTCTATGGTAGGTTATTTATTTGTCTAAGTGATACATGATGTGTATGATGGTATGAGTTTATGAAGTGCTTGAGCTAAGTAAAATGCATAGGGTTTCTTTTTAGATAAGTCGTAATGAAAATATATGAATAGGGGCAAGTGAATGTATAAAAGCTTGAATTATGAAAAGGTTTCTTAAGCGAAAGTTATTACGTATTGAAAGTAGATGCTTATATGCATTCTAATATAAGTGGTTGACGCATTTAGATCATAAATTATAGAGATCATAATAACTATAATGCTTGTGAACAATAATAAGGTATGATAGAATGTGTCGTAGCACGAAGTGTTAGACATTAAATTAAGTGAATGGGATTAGATTGCGATGTATGACCAGTGTATGGTCTAATCGTAATACATGTCTAATGTTGAACTTGGACATATAAAGGTTGAGGAGAGTTGCCCTTGAAATTAAATGTGAAAATATTAAAATGATGATGATTCATGTTATATAGAAATATGTCGAGTAAGTCGCGGTAGCGAAATACGGGTGAATGTATTGGATGAAAGTGTTGCGCTAGAATCCTTTAAAGATATAAGATGCGCTAAATGAATTGTAAAACATGACAAAAATCATGTAGATATGTGAGAATGCCTATAAAGAGTAAAATGAGATTATTAGGTATATTATAAAATAAACCTATGAAAGGTTTATACAAGAAGAGTCGAGTGGACTAAAATCATGCATTGGCAAAAAATTGAATAAGTTGTCAACTTGGGGTTGACGAGAGAATGAGAAAGGCATTGTGAGAATGCATATGAAATATGTAATCAAAGAGATTGACAAGTATCATATAAATCTTGTCAAATATGATGAATTATGATAAAAATGTGAGTTAGGAATTGCGTAAGGCAATAAGAAAATTAGAAATAGAAATGTACTTGATTAGAAAAGTACATGGATGATGATTGAGTAAAGATTTATAAGGTAAAGCAGCTTGGATCCAATGCTCTAGTTCTTGAATCTTTCGAGATGTGATAAGCTTTCCTTTATGGCATGGTGGATAAGCTTGCCTTTATGGCATGGTGGATAAGCTTGCCTTTAGGGCATGGTAGATAAGCTTAACTTTAGGGCATGGTTGATAAGCTTGCCTTTATGGCATGGTTGATTAGTTTCCTTATGGCATATGTGATGGTATCCTTTGAGATGGCCTAGTTACCTTCAGGGCATTTGTGGTGGTATCCTTCGGGATGGCCTAGCTTGCCTTCATGGCAAGAGTTTTAGCTTGCACATGGGGTATTAAGTTGCCTTTATAGCATGAGTATTAGCGTGCTTTCATAGCATGAGGTTTAGCTTACGCATGTGTCAATCCACATTTCAGGTCATTTTACGTCAATAAACTCAAAACTATTTACTTTGAATCTTTACGTGTTTACCTTTACGTATAACCGTTAAGTTAAATCGTGTAAATTGAAAAACAACTTTAAACAGGAACCGAAAATAAACAAATATAAATTTACGGAAAATATGAGTTATACGACTTCTATGAATATAATTTATAAGTCTACACATTTTATTTTACAAGTTTTTACTTAAAATGTTTATGTATACTTACATTTTGGCATTCACATGCATGCACAACATACTCAATACCCCTACTATCCAAACTACTACATGTATACATATTATTACATTCAAAAATTTAATAAATCTTTCCCCTATACACGTCATTTTGGCTGGTTCCTTATAAGGGAAAAGACACAATTGTTTTTCCAACTTCAAAAGCAACAATTTCCATTCTTTTAATACTCCAATGTTTAGCATGGTTCAAGATCAATACCAAATTCTTGCCACCCTCTAGTACCGAATCTCCAGGCCCTCACAACCCTCCAAAGCTCTCTTTAATCTTATAAGAGATAAACACAACCTTGTGATTTTAACACCCCCAAAATCAGGTCGCAGCGGAAAGGTAACAATGGGGTGCTACGTCAAAGTACAAAAATCAAGATATAGAAAATGACCTTAAATGGACGTTAAAAATAAGTTTCATTCGATGTCATTACAAAAGATCAGAGTTTTCACGTTAGGTCCTATAGTTTTGTTAAAAAGACATTAAGATTTTATAAGACCAAAAGTTTCATTGAATTTAAGAAATCAGAATCCCTCTAATAGATATCTGTCACGGCTCCCATCCAAGCTTATACCTCAGCACCTGAGATTAAAACATGCTAAAACGTCAACAAAATTGTTGAGTGAATTCATAGGTTTATCAGGAAATAGCGTGGACCACAAGATTTAAGTAATAGTAGACTATGAAACACATTCGATAGTCCAACACTTTGTATTATTGCCCTAAGCTCATGACACCGAACCTTAACGTAATAAACTGTAAACAAACCAGTACTCGAGGTTTGTGCCCCAACACGGATACAGATGTTACAAAAACATCCTACGAATTTTCTCAATACAGATGTTGCCAAACATCCTACGAATTTTCTTCAAATGTTAAATGCGTCAATGGTCAACTAGAAACCACAGCCTAGACGGGGATGGTCAGTCCCGATAGATCTATCCATAACACTAGCGTATACCCAGCAGGTAATTAACGGTTCATGATAAAAGGGGACTTAAATGGCAATACGGTAACTTAGGCAATAATGTAATCAGGAAATAGCATACAGTTTTGAAAACACTTGTGTCCAAAGAAATCAAGCATGTAATCTCCCCCGTATTTAATAAAGCAAGTAGTAGAAAAAGGGGCTACGAACTCACCTCGAGTGAATGGTAATCAACAAGTATTCACAATAGAAAAATGTGTCACGAAGGAATCCGAAGGCAACCTAATCCAATATAGGTCGTATAAGTACTAAACACTTTGATTATTTATAGGTCGTATAGCTCATCATACTATCGTTCGGGCTATCATAATTAAGAGGTCATGTAGTGACGTATGAGGAGCTAGGACACTTTAAATCGTAAATCCAACAACTCGTCGATACGCCACCCCGAAGAGGCCTCATTATGAAAATCCCTAGTAATATAGTACTTTGATTAACTAATACCACATATAATTCTATATAGCTACATCACCATCTAATCGTTTTAGTGAAATCATATTTATAAAGTAAAAACGTTTATAAGTATACTTTAGTAAAACTGGCGTAACTTTCTCGTTTTTAGTCCGTTTCTTTCGTTTCTTACGTCCACGCCTTCGTATTAAGACGAGTTATCAAAATATAACATTTTCAAAATTTGAGTTTTTCTGATGAATAGTGATTTTACTGTTCATAACAGCTATATATTTATTTTTATAGATTTAGTTATCGTAAATGTCGTAACTTATTCGTTTTAACTCCGTTTTTAGCGATTCTTTCGAGTACGTTCTCGTATTTAAAAGTTTTATCATATTAATGATGTTTTAAAAATATAAGTTTCTGTGGTGAATAGTAATTTTATAAAAATAGTTTTATAAAAGTATTATTTAACGTAAACATGAAATTGTCGTATCTTTTTTTTCAGTATAAAACGGATTTTCTAGATGAGTTTTCTATATCATTTTGGAATCGTCATGAGGTGTACTATCTTATAAAAATATAAAATGACCAGGTGGGATGTCGAATTCAAACAGAAAGTTTGGAGGTTTTTCATAAAAACATGTTTTAAACTTTATTTTGTACTTTTCTTTTTTTTTTTTACTTTTCTATTTATTATATTTCCACAACCTTTTATAATTATAATATATCATATGACTTCATATTATAAAGTTCATGATCCATATTTATATCCATATAACATGTGTACAAGTTCATAAAATTATGTTTAAAAGAAAAATTCACTTTTACAAGTTAAACATATCCTAAATGGTGATTTACTATATAAAACTCATATATGCATAAAATGATGAATGTAAAGACATAAAGGGTTTTAGATAACCTTATGGTGATGAATAATGATGAGAAATATAATCTAAACCCTTGTTTAGATTTTTAAACCAAGCTTGCAAGATTAGAAACCTTAATTTCTTAAGAAACCCTAATTTCAGTTTCTTTGCTCCAACACTTGAAAATACTTAACCTAACCTTCAAACCATCTTAGTAGGTCTTAGATATGTTGTGTGTATGCTTGTATAAGTGGTAGAAAAATTTATATGGGTTGTGTGTATTGAGGGTTTTGAGCCGTGAGCTAGGGAGGAAAAGGGAAGAGTTTTGATCTTTTTTTTTCTAAGTGTTATGTGTTATGTTTTTTCTATCTCTTGCATTGTATAAGTAATACATGTGTAGGACTAGTCAAGGAGACATAGGGAGGGTTTTAAGGAAGTCCTAGTCTTGGTTTTTGGTCAAAACTTGGAGACTAAGGGTTGAATGTTCCCTAAATAAGACATAATCTCATGAAAATAAGGAGATGTTTTCTCTATGATATTTTCTTTGCATTTTTGAGTCCAAATCCGGCTATGAATGCATATATATGATATATTTTTGTAATTTTTATGTATTGGGTATAAAAGTGGGTATTTGTTGAAGCGTAGAAAAAGTTTTGGTGCTTCCGGGTATACCTAAATGTATTAAATTACGAAACGTAAACGTTTTACGCAACCAATAAAAATAAAATATAAAAAGTTGATTATTACTTTCGTAAAATAATATATTGCTTGCTTGACGAAAACTTTAATTCGTTTGGTGTCCGTTTACGTTAATTGTTGATTTTTAGTTTACGCGATTTCACTATATAATGAGAATTAAAAGTCAACGCGTACGAGAAAAATAATAATTAGTAAAATAGATGACGTCGTAAATGACCTGAAAATATGGAATGTTACATCATGTAGGTTATTCCCATTAACAGGAGGTCTGTGGAACCAAGCAATGTTGGCTTGAAGTTTAAAGCGATTAATCCATACCGTACATAAATTGTTTACTAATCTCTCTTCATTAAACACATTATAAAACGAACAAATCCAAATCGCTTACCTGTTTTAGATCTCTTAATCGGAATGAAAGAGTCAACTACATGCCCAAATTGTTTGCATGCAATAAACAGCTCCTTCGCAGAACACGCCTCTGAAAAGTTCGTGACGAATATTGATGTAGAAATTTTTGCCACATCATCCTCCTTTGATATGAATCTACCCATGGGAAAAACAAACAAACTCGCCAAACGGTTGTGAAAAATTAGGGTTTGAGTAAAAACAAAGGAAAATTAGGGTTAGGTTATAAAGAAAAAAAACAAAAAGGGAGATCTGAATCGCCACCAATCGAATAATCACGTCGAATCGAATAAAGGATAATTAAAATAGGTAATCACTGATTGAGACACACCCCCACGGGAATTATATGATCACAACAGGAGTAGGGATCATAAGGATATCTAACATAAAAAATATTGAGAAATTTTTTTAAACCTTTCTTGAAGTACAAAAAGCAATGTAACCCTACATCGCCTATACAGCTCAAACCCCAAACGCAAAATTCATGAGCACTCAAACCACAAGCGCACTCTTAAACCAAAAGTGCTCCTGAAATCTACCCAAGCGCACTCTTAAATCAAGTGCTCCTGAAATCTAAGTGCGCCTGGCGAGATGGATAGCAAGGGGAGAGGCAAAGTGAGGGATAGCAAGGCGAGAGTGTGTTGGAAAAGTGCTCCTTGGTCTTGTTTTGTAAACAAGAGAAATTTGGTTCATTTTGGTAAACACACTTGGTTTCTAGTTCATTTTGGTAATTTCGTTTAAATGCACTCGGTCTAAATAAATTGTGTTTCTATTATTTGCTTGGCTGATCCGTTAAATAGACTATTTTTTTACACTCCTTTTCAACTTTAATTGCATTTTTTTTCTTTCATAAATTAAATTAAAGTTAAAAGAATTGTACATCGATCACTTTAAATCTTGATTCCTCCAATGCTCTCATTTAGCATTGACAGTAAAACCACCTGTAATGAAGGCCATCCATTGATCGTCACTCATCTTCATGCATCATCAACCGTTAACCCCCCAAACTACTTGTCATGAACCAAATACGGGGATGACTTTGTTATACCACTTTGGCGAAATCAATATTTATTTGTTTGTGTGTGTCTCTGAATGTATTGTGGATTTGTGAAGTGGTTGATTGGTGAAATAATGAATGTTAGTGCGAAGTGAATAACGGTGTTAAATTTAATCACCACTAAACTATCAATGAATGATTTGGAAATGTGATATATTAGTACCACTTTATTTTTTTACCCTCTCTAATACGTATAAAACACAAATATTCTCTTACCACACCAAAAATATTTTCTTGTAAAAAAAATCAATTAGAAACAAGATACTCATTGTTTCATGATTAATGTTTATGCTCCCCAAGAAGCCCGTAGAAAAGCTCTTCTTTAGAATGAAATTCTTGTCTTCATGAATAATAATAGGGGTCATCACCTGATCTTTGGGGATTTCAATGAAGTTAGACACTCCTCAGAACGTATTGGAACGGAGTTTAACTCCTCAGCGACCATCTCCTTTAATAACTTCATTAGGGATGCTCAGCTCTGGGATATTCCTCTTGGTGGGCACTTATTCACACGCTTAAACAAGAAGGGTAATAAACTTAGTAAGCTTGATCGCTTTCTCGTCTCGGAATCTCTCGCCCCGGTTCTCCAAGGAATCTCAGGCTATGTTTTGGATTGTCACATCTCTGATCATAGGCCAATTCTTCTCTCTCCTTCTTCAGTTGACTTTGGCCCAACTCCATTCAAGTTCTACAACTCTTGGCTTTTGGATAAGAACCTTCATACCATTATAAACGAATTCTGGAAGTGCTACAGTTCTGCCAACAGTAACAACCCTATTGTGAACTTTAAGAACAAAATGAAGGACTTAAAAAATGTCATCAAGGAGTGGTCTTTGAAACGAAAAAGCACTCAGTCTCGAGAAAAGGAGGAGCTCATCCACAAGATAAAAGAATTTGATGCTGATATTAGTTCTCGTCTCACGGATCCTGTGGTTAATGATCATCGTTCTATGTGGATTGATAAGCTTCGTAAAATTGAAGTAGAGGAGGCTTATGATTATTCCCAAAAAGCCAAAATCAAATGGTGCATTGAGGCGGATGAAAACTCCAAATTTTTCCATGCCATGGTTAACCAAAACCGCAGGTATCTTGCTGTTCATGGCATTAAATTCGAAGGCAATTGGATAGTTGATCCCAATGGGATCAAGGACGTTTTCTTCAAATATTTTGAACAGAAGTTTCAGAAGATCGAGGTGATAAATATTGTTAACAGGAGCCCGTTTTATAAAACTCTTAGTAGTGACCAAAACCTTTTCCTCGATTCTTCAGTAACGCTTTCTGAGATCAAAGAAGCTATATGGGATTGTGGCTCCGATAAATCCCCGGGACCTGATGGTTTCACTTTTGCTTTTTATAAAGATTTCTGGAATATTATGCAAAGTGATATTGTGAACTTCGTTCACCACTTTTTCAGCTCAGGCAGGGTTCCAAGAGGTTGTAACACTTCTTTTGTTACCCTTATCCCTAAAATCCCAAATCCCATGGTGGTTAGTGATTTTCGGCCTATTAGCCTCATTGGGGCCCAATATAAAATCATTGCCAAAGTTTTGGCAAATCGTTTGGCTCGTGTTATCGATTCTATTATCAGCCATGAGCAATCCGCCTTCATAAAGCAACGACAGATCCTCGATGGCCCCTTGATGGTTAATGAAGTTATTCAATGGTGCAAGCACAAAAAGTCCAAGCTTATGGTTTTTAAAATCGATTTTGAGAAAGCTTTTGACTCCATCTCTTGGGACTTCCTGCTTCGGGTTATGCACTTCATGGGTTTTAGCGAAAAATGGATCAAGTGGATTTCAGGTTGTCTTCTCTCTGCTACATCCTCGATATTGATTAATGGCAGTCCTACCCGTGAATTTAATATTAACCGTGGTCTTCGCCAAGGGGATCCTCTTTCTCCTTTCCTTTTCATCATTGCAATGGAAGGTCTTCATGTTGCTATGGAAGACGCTAAGGCAGCAGGTCTTTTCAAGGGGTTCAAAATAAACTCTTTGATCTTATCCCATTTATTCTTCGCTGATGATGCTTTGTTCTTGGGTGAGTGGTCGCGAGACAACATTAAAAACTTGGTTGCTATCCTTGATTGCTTCCATAAAGCCTCTGGTCTCAAGATAAACTTTCACAAATCAAAACTTTTTGGTGTTGGAGTTCCGTTTGATGAAGTCTCTCTTTTAGCCTCCTTTACAGGTTGCAATGCTTTAGTTTCTCCTTTTAATTATTTAGGGTTACCTATAGATTGCAACATGGCGCTTGTGAAAAGTTGGGATCCAATCGTTGAGAAGTTTTCTAATCGTCTTTCCAAATGGAAAGCTTCGCTTCTCTCCATTGGAGGAAGAGCCACTCTCATCTCTTCGGTCTTAGGCGCGATTGGTACGTATTTTTTCTCGTTATTCCCCATGCCTCTTATGGTTAACAAGAAATTGGAAGCCCTTAGAGCCAAGTTTTTTTGGGGTAGTGCTGATAACTCGCATAAGATTCCATGGATCGCTTGGGATATTGCCCTCTCTTCTAAAGTTAAAGGGGGTCTTGGTATTGGTAGTCTCTACTCGTTGAACCATGCTCTCATTCAAAAGTGGCGTTGGAGATTTCTTAACAACCCTCATGCCCTTTGGTCCCGCTTGATTGTTGCTATACATGGCCCTAACGAGGACTCATCATCCTTCTTCAGTCACATTAAAAGCAAGAGCACCTGGTATCGCATTGTCGGTTCCATTAACAGCATGCATGAGAAAGGCCTCATCCCTCTTTCTTCCATGCAAAGGCGTGTCAACAATGGGGCATCTACCAAATTTTGGCATGATTCTTGGACGGGTAACTCTCCTTTCAAAATCCAATTCCCTCGGCTTTTTCATTTGTCTCTGAATAAAGATTATACGGTTAACGAGTGTTGGAATAATGGATGGCATTTAGAGTGGTCTCGTAACATTATAAATGGTACAAATGCCGCTCAGCTAGCTACTCTTCAAAACACCATTTCTGGCATATCCCTTAACGATTCTGAAGACGTTTGGGATTGGACCATTGACAACACTTCTTTCTCGGTAAAAAGCGCTCGCCATTGTATTGACAGGGGTTTTCTACCCGATGACGCCCAGGAAACTAGATGGAATAAGCTCCTCCCTAAGAAGATTAATATATTCATATGGAGGACGCTTCGCGATCGCCTCCCTTCTAGATGGAACCTAAGCCGAAAAGGAATCGATCTGAATTCTATGAATTGTCCGATCTGCGACAAAGGGATTGATACTGCCTTTCACACGTTCTGGGTCTGCTCTTTAGCCACCTCTGTTTGGCTCCGTGTCTTTAACTGGACGAACCTGCAATCTCCCACTTTATCAAGCTTACATGGTCTATATTACTGGATTGATGGTCTTCATTTGTCGCTTAATAAAAAACATGCCCTGGAAGTTATCTGTGGTGCCGTCCTTTGGTGTCTATGGAGTTTTCGCAATGAGACTATCTTTGGAAGTGACAAACCAAATCGAAGTTTTCTGTTTGACAGGATCGTGGACTATTCATTTAGATGGTATTCTTCTAGATGTAAAGTGTATCCCATTTCATGGAACAACTGGATTCAAAACCCTTTAGTGGTTTACACTTTGTAATTTTTCTAGCTCCTTGCTAGTTTAATAAAATTTCTGCCGTTCCAAAAAAAAGAAACAAGATACACTATTTTAAGAATCAGTATCACTAGGGCTGCAATCAAGTCAAGCTTTTATCAAGCAATTCGAGCTCGAGCTCGAGCTTGACTCGACCGAGCCAAGCTTTTATCAAGCTCAAGCCTAAAAATTAGCTCAAAACCTAAAACGAGTCAAGCTCAAGCTTTTGATAGCTCGGCTCGAGCTCTTATCAAGCTTTTTCGAGCTTTAATATATAATAAATGCATATAAGTAATTAAGGGGTAATTTGAGTATTAACTTAATTATAAGGACCTATTTCATAAATAAATGATTAATGTATTTTAAAATGACCTTTAACCCTAATTAATCTAACGATTTATATTCTAGTGCTTTATATTTTTCATATTTAGTTTTAACTTTTGAGTACATTAGCTAAAACTAATTAGAAACTAATTAGTACTTTGGCTAATGTATGTTTTTGTTGAAATACTTTTTACGTGTGAACAATAATTAATACTTTGGCTTATGTTTCATTCTAATGTTGTACTTTGGTACGAGAATGTTATTGTTAGTTTTATTAATGTTTAATGAATCTACCTTGGTTTTCACTTACGGTTTTTGTTTGTTTTACTTTATGCATATGTTTATTGATGAGTTTGGGTGTTTCTATTAAATATATTAATTTTGTACACATTCAAGCTTTTCAAGCCAAGCTCAACCTTTAATCAAATCCTACTTAAGCCAAGCTCAAGCCTATATGGTTAAAGCTTGACGAGCTATCAAGTCAAGCTCAAGCCTACTATTTTTTTTTCAAGCCAAGCTTAAGCCCTATCAAACTCGAGCTCGGCTTGACTCGATTACACCCCTAGGGATCACATTACTTGTCTAAAATTTCTTTTTGAAATGCATACTCAGTTTTTCACACTTACTAAAGGTTATAAGTTTGTGGCTTTTAAAAGCTTACACTAAGCTTGTTGTGAATCAATTAAGTATAACTTTAAGTATGATGGTTATGAATTTAAAAACAACTTCTCCCATTTTTAAGTGAGAGTTTTTAATTCTTCACACTTTTAAGTAGGGGTGAGCATATAGGGTTTAACCCGGACCGGATCGAAAAAATTGAACCGGACTGACACCGATTTAGCCCAAAACAATGGACCGAGGACCGGACCGAATGTGTTCGGTCCGGTTCTTCGGTCGGTCCGGTCCGATTAGGCAAAATGGTCAGCTGTACGTAAGACCGAACTGAGGACCGAACATGAGGTAAAGTGTGGACCGAGGACCGAACATGAGGTAAAGTGTGGACCGATGACCGGACTAAAATAGGTTCGGTACGGTTCGGGTCGGTTTCTCGGTTCGATCCGGTCCATGGTCCGTTATGCTCACCCTTACTTTTAAGTGTGAAAATTTTAAAACAAATTATTACGCTTATATATGTGAATATCATAAAAAATAAAGTTCATGCTTTATAAAATGCGAAAAAAAACATGTACAAATGACAAATTTATTGTAGTGTCGATTAATGCATTAGTGGCCCACTAGACCACTTTCCCAAAGATAAGTCAAGAGTTAAGTGGGTGTTAGAGGGTGATGAAAATTCAAAGTTTTTCCATTCGTGTATTCGTAGTAACTATATAAAATCGAATTTGAATGGGCTGGTTGTGGATGGAGTTTGGTGCAATGACCCGGCTAGTATAAAAGAAAAAGCATTTGATTTTTTTAATAGCAGTTTCAGGGAATCAAATAATAGCAGACCGGTGTTGGTGAAT